>MU227806.1:695661-715858 GCA_018584345.1 Thuja plicata | reverse complement strand
ACAAATATTGCACTAGTATAATGAACCTGTTAAAGTTCCTTTGCCCTGTTAGGAGCAGTCTTTACAATCCAAGTACAATGACCCTGTTAGGAGTCTAGACCCTGTTAGGAGTCTATTACAAAACCCTATTAAAGATGTTTGGCTCACTGTCTGAGCTCACTACCCAATAAGGTGAAGGCTACAAACTTTTGATAGTTGATATACACTATATCGAAAATATGAACTGTTGTGATGACACTGTTGTCTGATCAGTTCTGTTTATGCCTAGATTCTCTTACTCTCTTAAAGAGCTTTATCTCATACTTAATTCATTATACTTCTCTTATATATCTTTCTCATGCATATTTTTCAACACTTGTCACATAACTTTACATTACATACTTATATGTTCATGCCCGAATAGACACGACCCAAAACAAGACTTATGGTCGGCCCTAGAGCATAATACACAATGCTTCCAAACTAATTGGCTTAAGCATGTTTACATCATTACTAATTAAATCATTACAAACATACTATCATAGGCGCTTGGCCTTTACATAACAAAATAATATACGCTGATCAAAACACTAGTCAGCTTTCATGCTCTATCTTTTGGACTGCTGGTGCACTAATCTGTCTGTATCTTCTCCGTACTATCATGCTGTACCATGCATGTCTGGACTTAGTATGTACATGAAACATGGAACATATATCTAAACCTGTATACTCTGATTCATTCACTTGCACATGCACTGATGTGCTCGTCGCTGTATAACTCTGTTTGTCCTATTTTCCATACTTAGTCATTTTATCTTCTAAGTTATCTTTCACAGAAACTTAATATGACTTTTTTTCCATGATGAAAGCACAAAATAATTCATGAATCCTTAGGAAGTCAAATTCCCAACAATCTCCCCCTTTGTCATTTATGGCAACAAAGAAATGTGGCCAAGTTTCTCAAAATGACTTAATCACAATTTGTCTATCATAGCATCTTTTAATATATACATATACTACTCCCCATATATACACATTCTCTATTACTCCCCCTTTGACATTAATGACAAAGGTGTACAAAACTTGTAAGTCTTCTAGATACTTACTCCATGTAAACATCAGGGTACACAACCTAAAGAGATTGGATCTCTTTCTACCAGAATACCTTCATTGCATCAACTGTCTGAAGATGTGCGCATAAGGCATATGTCAGCTTCTCCATATTTATTAAATCCATGCAGGGACCTTGATCATATGTCACAATGGTGGCATCAATCTATTTGATGTTCTCATTCAGAACTTCTAGAGAGGGCGCAAGTGCATTTCTCAATTGAGTTTGCCTGACTCTTATTTGACTGATCTCCAACTTACCCTTTTCAATCTTGTCCAAGTGACCTTGATAGACATTGTTATAGATGTTCATGTCTTGCATGAATGTTTCAACTGATTTCCTAATGCTGTCAGCCATGATATCTACTTCTTCTATCTTCTTGATATGCTCAGAGGTGAATTTCATTCTATCCATGCAATTTACTATTACATTTTTGCCTTTGGCTGCTAACTCTTTCAATATGGACTGGCCAATCTTTAATGATTTTATATCTAAGGAAAATTTCTTTACTAGTTCATTCAAACTTTCCTTTTTATACTCATATTCTACAATTCTAGTAGCAGAGTCTACTAGATCTGTAAAGTGTGCTTTGAAGCTTGTTAGAATGTTGTCAACATCTTCAACTGATTGAATCTTGGCTACTTTCTTGTCTACAGGTACTAAATCATTTAGAATGTTAATTGACTCCAAGAAAATATGGTTCCTCATAACCTATTTTTCTTTGGCCTTTTTCATAGCTATAACATTGATCTTCATTAAGTCCTCTTCTCCCTACACATCTAGACTTGCTGAGTCAGGAGTTAACCTTGACAACAATGAAGTAGATGGTAAAGTGGATGGAGTGAATATAGTATTTTGACTGGTATCCATGCATTCACTCTTTACTAGTATCTCCTTGATTGGTGTCACATTATCTTGAGTATCTTTCTATTTATTCAAGTCTATTAGATCATTGGAGGGAACTTCATCCTGCTATACAGATGTATCATCAGTGCACATCTCTTCAGTGCTTACAAATGCTTTATCAACATTGTCCATGTCATTGTCAAATGTTGTCATGGATATCTTGATATTATCAACCACTATAGTATATTCTGAGTCTTTTGTTGTATCAGAAGTTATTGACACTGAGGGTGCTGAAACTTGTGGACCTGTCATAGGTGCATTTTGAATCACTGGTTATGTAACCCATTTGGGAGGAGCTGGAGTTACCTTAGTTGTAGGCACTATTGATGGATACATGTGGCTATCCATAAGCACTTGTGAAAATGCATTTTCAGTTTCTTTTCCTATCTTCTCATACTCTTTGTTCATAATCTAAAGAGTCCTTGTCTTGGTTCTGAGATGAGGCTTCACCAGATCTAATAGAGATGCCTTCTCATCATGTGAGCATACAGGGAGAAGATTATCCAATGTTTCTTCTCTTATCCTCATGTCTTCCTCAATTGCATGTCTCTTCATTATTTCCAGTATTTTCCATAACTTATTAGGTATCATTGTCTTAAGTTTAAGAACTGACTTCTTAAACTTAATCATGTGAGAGATGATCATAGAATGTATCTCAGTTTTATCAATCTCTTGATACTTTTCATAGACCTTAGAAATTTTTTCTAGTCTACCTTCATTAACAATCTTGTTCTTTAAGACATTTAGACTAGGTCTGAATACTACCTTAGGAGGAGCTTCAGGATTCCTTGATGTGCTCTATGTGTTCCTTGAGGATGGGTGATTTTTGGGTGCTTGCTTCCTTCCTCTAGACTTCTTGCTTGGTATAGAAGGTGGAGATGAGTCTAGGTCAATGGTGGTAGAGGGCACAGAGGTGTTCTCTTCTTTCTTCTGTTTCTATATGTCATCAGTCTTCTCAAGTTCTTTGGCTATCTTGGCTTCTCTAGCTTTGTCAATATCTTCTTGAGTGACACCATGAGTTTTTAGAATGCTAGATGTGATCTTAGATGCCTTTCTTTTTTTATTAGCACTATATAATACATAATCAACTGCATTAGTCTTCCCTCCGTAAGTGCCCCATCTGGGCTCATTGGGATCTTTGGGAAAAGAAAAAAGGACCTGTGCATATCCTTCCAATACATGTTCCTCCACTTCATACCCAAGTGGATGAATCCATTTAGTTCTAGGCTCAACTGCCTCCATGCAAGTGCAGTTAGTCTCTACCATGAAGCATATGATTTCCTTATACTTTTCAACAATCTTCTCAGGTATCCTAAACCTCTTCTGCATCTTGATCCTGAAAGTTTTGATATTCATATCCATGGCATCTTTTTCACTTCTCTTTGATGTGGCTTTAAGTGAAATCTGAGACATTGTAGGTTTGCTTCTATCTAGGTAAAGATTTGCAACCTTACCAACAATATGGAAGTATAGATAGATAATCAAAGACCCAAACTTGAATGTCTTGCTCTTTTCATGCTTGATAAATTGAATGTTTTCAATCAATTGAGTGTGCAATATCTCACATAGATTGTACTGAGTGTTATCCTTCACCATTCTGATAGCTGCTAGAACAATTGTTGCAGAGACACTATTCAATCTACTTGCTTGCTGGAACTTGTAGCCAAGGATTATAGTTAGAATCTTTATGTCTTCTTCCTTGATAAGATCAACTGTCATACCACACCTGTCACTTCTCGATAGGCATGCTTGCTCAACCTGTTTCTTGACATCCTTGCCAGTAGGAAGAACTAGTCCAGTATTAGGAAGTCCAGTCATGTTATGGATTAGGTTTGTAGTAATATGGACGAGAACTTCACCAATCTAGTGGAGGTCATCATGACTCCTGCTCAATAAGATTTTAACCCATTTTGGTTTATACAATTCATGCACATTTGAATACTTGAAGATAGGGTTGTCTGTGAGGTGCACATATTCATCCTTGAATGAATAGTCTGGTTTCATCATCGAAGCCATGAGAGTGGCTATACTATTATCTCCAACTATTTCCTTTTTACAATAAATGTATGTGTGGATGTCTTCTACATGAATGACTACTAACGAAGTTTTGGAGAAAGCTCCTTCCACATCATCTAGTATGGATTTAAATGGATGCCTCTTAAATACAAATCTCTTCCTCTCGGCAATGTCAAATACAACTGGAGTCGCCATACTTACTTTAATTAAATAGGGTTTCATGAAAATTTGAAACGGCATGACTGCTAGGGTTCTATTCCAACTTCTTAACCGTGCTTCTTAACCACCAAATCATTTTTTGATGCTCAGTGCTCCTGTGTTCTCCGAATTCTGTGATCTTGAATGCAAACGTGAAGAAGATCAAACACTTACATCTTTTTATAAAAGTTACTACATTTAATGTTTGCAACCGTACATAGTTTTCACAGAGAGTTTCAAAATTTGTTCTAAATGCATTATAGACAATGTGTGTATGCATACTGCTATATCATGTGATCATAAACATAATTTCATAGGCGCATACTCAGAGGTGAGTATACCAGCCATGCAGGGGTTTCAAGCTAGAATAGCTCCCCCTAAGACCAAGAAGGTCTATTCAACCAGGAATAGAGCATGCGTCCACTGTGGATGCATAAACTACTTTTTTATCTACATTGTCCTTCTTTACTTCAACCCAAATTTTGCTTGAATCTTCTTTTTCTTTAACAAACTTGACTTCTTCTTCTTCAAATAGCAATTTCTTAGGATCCTCTTGGTTTTGAGTTCTGGATCTACATAACCTTGAGATGTGTCCAACCTTTCCACATGTGTGACAAATGATAGGAGGTCTAATGTTCTTGTTCACCATGATGCACTGCTTTGATGTGTGTCCATTTTAATTACATATCTGACATGTAATATTCTACAAATTTCTTTGAGGCTGATTTCTTTGATTTTGTTGTGACTGATTTCATTGATTTGTTCTGCAATGTATAGCCCTGTGACCAAACTTATTACATGAGTAACAATAACCATTGAAAGGTATTACCTCTTTGTAATCTCTTTCCAAATGACCATGTTTATTACATGCATAACAAGTTCTGTTAACTTGCTTGATTTCTCCTTTAGGTGGATCTGTTATAATCTCTGCAACATTTTCAACTTTCTTTGCTTCTAAAGATACTTCATGTTCTTTCTTTCTTTCTTCTAATGAATTGATTTCAAATTGTACTACACTTTATCTAAGACTATTAGTGTCACCTCTTAGCTTTTGTGTATTGACCTAAGATTGAAGTGAATCAGAACTTGCATGGATTTTATCAATCTTATCCTTTGCTTCTGTTAATTCAGATTCCATCTTTTTCTTTATGTTCTCCAATTCCAAGACTTTTGTGTTTGCTTGCAAAAGTTCATCTTCTATTTGTTTTCTTTCTTTGATCTTTTCTTCAATAGCAATTTGAATGTCAGTTAGCTATTCATCCAGATTTTCAATTTTATCTTTCAGAGACGTGTTCTCTTCATTCATCTTTTTTACCATTTTCCCTAAATCACTTGTAGAACAATCTTTCAAATCTTTTCTCAATTTCTTGATAAGCATTTGTGAGCCATCAACTTTCAGTCTAAGTTATTCATTTCCATTCTCCTCTATAATCATCACCATAAACATCAAATTGATTTCCATTCTTCCTCTATAATCATCACCATAAAACTAGCACCGCCTATGATATATTTTTTGAAAGAAATTCATAAATTCCAGTCTAGGAAATGGATCTTTATCAATCACCATCATTTGTTTGTTATTATGTCCCCTCTTCCTAAAATAGGCTACCTCCCATATCCCCATACTCCTTACCATCCTTTCATTGTCCACTAGGTACTCCTCCCTATCAATTATGGTAAGTTCTTGCTTGTTCAAACCAAAACATTCAGTGATACATGATTTAGAAACAAAAATAATTGGGTTTCTATCTATCCCTCTAACCGTTCTAGTTTCTTGTTTATAATTATGGGCCAATTGATCAAAAATCTCAACATCTATGAACACATTTGGCATAATAAAATTTTCTAGGTCAAGTTTCTAGGGGTTATACCTAGGTACTTTAGCATCCCTATTATTATAGAAATACCAAAATAGGGACCTATCGGTATGTGGTATATTAGCATCTCTACATTCATACCAAAAATCCTAGAAAATAACCTTCATTCCAATATCAACAGACCTAGGAAACACATCTAGGATGGATTTTTGTAAAGTTACTTTCTATACCTCACCCTTTTCTTCCTCTTTAACCTTTCTCTTAGGCATTTTAGAAAATAAAATTTGAGCTGCAAGTAAAAAGGTTAACTTACCAATTTCTTCCAAGCCTTTTGCAACTGATGGCAATCTTCTTCTTGTCACTTCACTTTCATCTGAGAAAATCCTTAAAGTTCAATCATCACTTGTGTTGTTTTAATTCATGCACTAACTCTTTTAATTCTAACCTCGTAGAATTTAATTCCCATCGCACTTCCACATGTGTGTTTTGTCACTCTAGAAAAATGATGACTAGCTCATTTTAGTACCTCTTTCTCTACTTTGCAAATGTCTTTTATTCATATCCATGAAATTGCAACCATTTTACCAATTCTAAAGTGGTAAATATGTTCTTTGTGAAATAGCACTAGTTTCTCTATTTCACAACCCCTACTTACAGTCTTTTGTGAAATGGTGATGACTTCTTTGTTTCACAACCTTTACTTTCTATCCTTTCTGAAACAATAATGGGTTCACTATTTTGTATCCCTTATTTTCTATCTTTGATAAATAGTGATGGCTTTGTTATTTTTCAACCCTTTCTTTCTATCTTTGCAAAATAGTGATGGCTTTGCTATTTTGCAACCATTTTTTTTTGTCTTTTTGAAATAGTGATGGCTTTTCTATTTCACAACCCTTGTTTTATGTCTTTGCAAAATAGCGAACAATGTATGAACCAAGGTTATATGTGCCTCTCTTACTTGGTTTTTTTTATGGATCATGGAAGCTTTCTGTTAGGTATTTACCTCTATATTTTATAAGGTATTCTATATAACCTGCAATCTAATATTAGAATAAATATGTTTCACAACGTTCATGTTATAATGTATGTAAATATTTTGGGTGAAGATAGGTATTCTATTTGGGCTATTTTTGTGGTGAAACTTCATAAGAAAACTTTAGTAACTCTACAAAATCTTGGTGATGACTAACATGGCTCACTAGGAAAAGGTCTTATAGTTCATATATATGGTCAAAATTATGTCAAAATTTTGAGGTCCCAACAAAATATTGGAAAGTTCTCAAAGTGTTTCAATATTTGTGCTCAAACTCTCCAAGTGACTTGGCCAACGAATGGGATCAAGTGAATTATAGTTAAAATACCATGCTCTTCAAGCCCTGCAGAACCTAGGTGGGTAGACCTATTCTCCAACTATATCTCCAAGTTGAAGCTTTTATATCAGAATAAATCTTTCTTCTACTTCTCATCTCTACTTCAAAGTGGCATATATTTGAAATAGAATGACTAGTCTGTTGATTACTCGATTACTCCTATTTTACTTATCTAATTTATTTACTATATCTTCCTTTTATTAATTTCTTTTCTATTGATGATTTTCTCCGATACTTGTCTAATTTAATTCTATCTATTGAATTTGAAATGTGTTAACAATAGATCTTGGATACATATATAAAGTTTAGAGGTTTCTTACGAAAGATAATAATATCATTGGTAGTTGGATGTTAGGTTTTTAGGTACATCAATTATAAATTAATGTCATATACCATGGTAATTAACTAATTATATGTCTTTTGTGAATTTTATTTTTTTGATACAGTTGGTTGAGACTGGGATGCACTACCTTTGTATGTTGCAAACAATCTTGATTGGATGAAGGTATGGATTAAATGATGTATGTTGATCTCTAAGTTTTGTTGATCATTAGTGTCCCACACTTAGTCATTTATCCAGGCAGGTTAGCTAGTCATCACTGCGGCCGAGCTATCCAGTATAGGCTGAGCAATCCGGCATAGTCATTGTCAAGTAGATAGTGATTGCTGAGTGACTTGGAAATCAAGCAAAAGGTTGATCATGTTCATGCCAAGCGCCAGAGTCTTACTGTGTTGAGAAAGACATTTTTGACATATATGTTTGGAATGGCACAAACTTGAATGTAAACCATTTTGGGCCAACTTGTTCATGAATTTAATGATTTCAACAGAGTTAATCATGCATTAATTATTTGATCCCAATGTGTGGCATGGAGCCAATCAGAAAATTGGAATGCCTAAGTGGCATAAGCATTTGATCTTGATCGTTGATCTAGATCTAATCGCCAGATTTGTGAAGTATATTAAGATTGCTTCTTAAACCCTAATAGTAGCGTGTGTATTCAAGGAGAGATAGAGAAGGTGAATGTGTACATCAGATATGTACAAAGGGTTATGTTGATAGAAGAAGCATAGATCTTGTAGAATGAAAGAGCAGTGAACAATAGAGTAAACACATATCAGATTATTAGATCAGAAAGGTATTAGAAAGAGGAGATCAATTATCAGCATCATAGTGCATAACAAAGGATCAATTCTTGAGACATTCTAACAAGTGTATCAAGGTGAAATATCTTAATAGAGTGGTTCTAACAGACCTTTCTAAATCTTTTAGCCAATTGCTTACTTTATTGTAAGTTTAAATCCTTTTACAAGGTAGATTGTAATGATCTAAAGCTCTTAACTGGGCAGACTTTTAACCAGGTAGATTACATATTGTGATCAAACTTTTTAGCCCTAACAGGCACACTTTATTGCTGCAGTAGTGAATATCTTTGTGGGTATCATCCCCACCCTAGTTTTACCTTATTGGGTTTCTGGGTTACCAAAATTTTTTGTCTTGAGTTATTTATTTACTGTCATTGATGCTACTAGTTGATAGTTCAATTACATTTATGCATGGTTGTGAATCGGTTTTTTTTTAAAGGATAAAATTTTAAGATCTGATTCACNTCCCCCCCCCCCCCCCCCCTTCTCTTAGTATCTTCCTTTCCCATATTGTATTTCCAAAAATTGGTATCAGAGCAAGGTTCTCCTACAAAAGGTTTTAATCAACTTGAGAGTACAGATTTTGAGATGGAGATTTACAAGTTGGGTAAAGTCATTGAGAATCAAAAGATTAAAATTTAGCTAGCATTGCATCAGCTTGAAACCTCAAGATAGGATCTAAAGAAGTCCTTACAAGAAAGGAAATATTTGGCCAAAAAAATGAATAATACACATTATCAAGAAGAAGACACTACAAATATATTTCAGAATGGAGACTCTACTGAGAGTGATGCAACAATTGCAGATCTACTGGAAAGGAATAATACATTGTGTGAAGAAGTCAGAAACCTAAAAAGAGAACAAGAAATGCAGACAGTAAGACTATGTGAAGTAGTGGAACAAAAGAAGAAAGTTGAAGATTTAAAAGTTATGGATGAAGAAGACAAAATAATGATGACTGTTAGACTTGATGAAAGGACACATGAAGTACAAATGATGACAAACAATCAGGTTGACATGGTGAATCAACTGCTACTTGCAAATCAGGAGATTAGTAGGAAAGATATGGAAATTGTGAATCTAAGATCTAAGAACAAACAATTAAAAGATGAATTGAGATCTGAGAAACAACTGAATGAAAGATTGAATAGACCTAATGAAGCCTTGACTCATTTTGAAAACTTGATGGAAGCATCAAGGAGATCTAAAGATTCTTCTGGATTAGGTTACATTGAACAAAAGACATCTACTGAGAAAGGAGAATCATCTAAGACTGGTGAAAAGAGGAGTGAAAATAAAAAGAACAAAAAGCATGTATGCCATCACTGTGGAAAATTAGGACACACAGAAAACATCTGTCGAAGCAAGAATGGTAAGTCCAATCCTAAACCTAAGTTCAATGGTTATTGCTTTAACTATAATAAATTTGGACATCAAGCACATGAATGTTGGGCAAAGGAAAACAATGCACCTCCCACACCTAGATTCAATGGGAATTTTTACAACTATCAAAAATTTGGGCATAGAGCACAAGATTGCAGATCTAATGCTAAACAAAAATGGACATCAAAGACACAAGAAAAAGCACCAAGGAAGGGTAACACTTACAATTGGGATTATAACACATGGCATAACTTTCATTACTGTGGTGAGTATGGACATATTCTAGAAAACTGCATAAAGACACATTTCAGAGGTAAGTCTAAAATTTGGATGAATGGAAGCCTAGTTTGCTATAACTGTTTGAAAATTGGTCATACTAGGAGAGATTGAAAAACAAGGGTACCTACTCCCAATATTGAGTAGATTAGAGCACAGATGAACCAGACATGGATAAGGAAAGCAAAACCTAGTAGCAGTGAAGCTACTAAAGTTGAGGTCACCCAATCCAATGGATCAGGTGATCCCACCATCACTAATTAAGAAAAGGAAGGTATGTAAGGAACTGTGTTTATATTTCATATCTTTTATTAGCTCCTAACATATAACAGTGCAATAGTCCATATCTGCATCTGTTAAGATGCACCAGGACATATTTTAAGTTATATAGCAAGCAAAGTCAAAAATCACTATAGGTGTCGAGCATCAGTATATTTCTAATGTGTGTTGAGTAAGTTTTGTTTGGTGGTCGAGTGATAAGTGAATTTTGTGAGTCGACCAAGGATAGTTGTTTGGCACTCACTCAATGGAAAGAACATTTAATGCTAACCTAACTTTTGACCATTGGAGTCTATATAAAGGAAAGAGCTATTTCATTTCTTCTCACCATGCGATTAAAAATTTCATAAGAGCAATTGTGCATTTGTGAACTTGAACTCAACAAAGATTTTCAAATATTTCTATAGCATGTCGTCGGCAACCTTTTAGTGGAAAGTGTGGATTTTGTTACTTGCCGAGGTACTCTGTTTGTGATCTTTGAAACCCTAATTTTTTGGAGAAAATGGCCTCAAGTTCTTCTGCACCAGCGAAGAGAATGGAGAAGGAATTTCTAGACATTCAATTGGTAAGGAGCGACACCTGTGCGCCTCCTAATTTACATGCAGTTCCTGAGAGCACCATCAAGGTTGATCTAACTAGAGCCCTATCATCAATTCCACAAAATGTACTTATGATCCATGATATCAGATCATCTTATATGTGTAAGATAATTGAAGTCAGAGATCACAAGCTTAGGGCATCTTACAACAGATTATGCACAGATAGAGTTTTAAAAGATGAACATAAACACTTAGCCTAGAGAGGGTTAACTCATGCCCTAGACTTTCCAAGAGAGTTTAGAATGGAATGGATCAATATTATTTTGAGTTGAATACACAACATGAACATATGGCTATAGAATGGACCAGTCAAGATAATAAGAGAGATTATTCATCGAGTAACAAGTTATCCAATTCTAAACAGGAAGAGAATGATAAAATGCCAGAGTAAAGAGAAAATTGAAGAACTCACTGGAGCCGTTTCAAACAAAAGAGGGATGAAAATCTCTACAATTAAATATTTGGAGCTTGATTTCGCAGTAAGGGTTATAGCTCATAAGTTCTATCAATCAAGTCGACTGGATAGTGTCTCATGCATTGCAGTCAACTGGGCATGGAATATTATAAAGAAGGATCATACATATGACCTTGCCGAACTACAACTAATGCAACTGGCTGAGAACCTATCTTCAATAGAAGGGAAAAAATTTCAGTATGTAAGTTTGGATCTCTGCTCACTTGCATATTTTTCTACATACATAACACTTTTCCTACTTTTGGAAACATAGTATGGAAAATAGATAGACCTATCACTCAGCAAATCAATGCTTTTATTTAGAAATTAGGTGATAATTTTGACAATGTCATGGGAACATATTTTGTGGAATTCAAGAAAAAGATTAGATTAAGGAGTATAATTCCCAGTTCACTAGTTGAAAAACATTATAAGGATGTTTGTTTCCTTGTAGACACAGATTACACTTATGTACAGGCAGTAGTGCCAAGGGTATCATGGCTAAGGCCATTACCTTATGAAGTAAACATTGATGAGACATCTATAGCAATAACAGCTTTGTTGGTAGAAGAAATTGACAGTACAATGAAACATTTTGGAAACTATGAAGAAGCTAAGTCCAGAATCACTATGGATTTGAAGGCTGGCACTATGGAGAGAAAGAGGAAGAAATTTGTTAAAAATCTAAAGAAGATGGTTGGAATTCAAAGTGATGAAGAAGTAGAAAATGCACCTTTGGGGTTGTCAATAGGACATGGAGAAGACATGTCTAGTGAAGAAGAAGAAGAGGAAAGTGAACCTGAAGAAGAGGTCACTGTGAAGGGTAAAGGGAAATAGCCAGTAGTTGTCGAGGCTACTAAACTAAGCAAAGCTAAACCTAAGGCTACCCCTCCTATTTCTAACTAGCCAAGGACCAAGGCAGCATCTCTTACTCAAACAGAAAAAGTGTATACAAAGAAGAATGTTGGGGAGAGCAGCTCAGGAAAGATAAAACAAGTTGAAACCAAGGTTGTGCCGATCCAACCTGCTAAGAAAAGACCAAGGAGGAAGCTATACTTGGAATCTAAAGATGATGAGGAGACAGACATAGATGTACCTAGTAATGTACCTACAACATCATTTAAACCAATGACATATATTGATGAGGTATGTAAGAACCTAAGAAATAATTCAGGTTTAGCAGGATTCAAATTTATAAAGTATGAAAAAATGAGTGTAGTAAATAAGCACAAGATTCAAGAAGCTTTAATTGATATGATGGGCACATTCAAAATGACACCTGTTGAGATAGGAGATAGTGTTCCTACAGAATTATATGATATTTTGTCATAGAAATGGCAATATGCACTGATGACTAAGAGACAAATAAGGGAAGGAACTTTGGCTAACATCATTCCAGACTTGACAAAGAAATAGATAGCTAAGTTCATTGAGCAATATAAGGGGAATTTTATTCCTAAATAGAGAGCCTATGCTATTTTGAGGAATGATGTTGAAGGTGTAGTACAATAGAGTAACATAATAGGGAAAGAAATTTTTGGGTTAATTACTAAGAAGGATGATGATAAATAAGAAGATGACTCAGAGCCAAAGGAAATGGAGAAAGAAATTGCTACAGATCAAGCAGAAACAGAAACTAAAATCCAAAAGGAAATAGGTGATGAGAAAATTACAAACTTGACAATGGATAGTCCAATTGACACTACGCTTGGAGGAGATAGCAATGTGGATGCCAAGGATCAGAATGAGCCGGCAGACACAAGTATTCAATCGCCTATTCAAGAAACTAAGGTAGAGTTGGATAAAGAAGGAGAAATGGAGGTAATAAATACAAATCCACATATTTTAGAGGTTGTACAAACAGTTTTAGGGAGTGACGATAAGATGGAAGAAATTGCAGACAAGCCTACAGAGAAAGAGGCTATACAAGTGTTAGTTGATCTACCGCACTCAGCATCATCCACTCCCACTACACCTAAGATAGGAAGTGTACCTGATCAGTAGGTAATCTTGACTCAGTTGAAGGTAGAAAGTGAAATTAATATTGACAAAGGTAAAGATATCACTATAACTGAGCCGAGTATCTACTCTTCAGAACTCAAAAGGAAGAAGTCACATAAGAGGAAGTCACCTAGTCCAAGTGTCACTTTGGATGAAGTGATTGTGATTCCTAAATGGGATACAGACAACTTGACATACGAGAAGATTCAGACTCTGTCAAAAACTTTTGAAGAGGAAAAAGAAACAAGATGAACTAAAGAGAGAACACCAACAAAAGCAAGTATTAGAGATAAAGGATATTTTTGTTAATGATTTTGATATAAGTGATTTTAATGAGAAAACGTCAATACTAGAACAGTTAGTCCATATTGTGTAGAAATTTAATGATGAAAATGTTGAGGCAAATAAGAAGCTGCTACAATATTCTGAGACAAAATTTGAGAACAAAGTTTTGGAGAAGATATCAGCAGAGATTGCTATCAAATAGGTTGAACTTTCTTCTCTTATTAGTATTCTTGAAAAGAAGTTGCAAATAATGTCTATTCCTTGTATAAAAATCTATGTGATGTAGAACTCTTTACCAAGGATAACCAACATCTTATTGAGAAGTTGAAACTAGATTTGAAGTCAATAGGGAGTACATTGAGTATGGATGCTAGTTCTAGCTCCTTACATTTTGACAAGTTGACTAATACATAGAGAAGATTAGCTGAGCTTATGGCTGAAGATGGAAAAATTAGAGAAAAGTTAATAACCATTCAGACTGCATTAATACCTCATCTGGAGGTTATATAGAGGGAACTTAAAGCTGAAAATGAATTAATCAAGAGGGATTCTCATCTCTCTATAGCAGATAGTTTGGTAAGTCTAGCTGTTGAGCTAGAAATTAAGTTACAAGTCATGAAATTTGTAAAGGATAGTTGGGATACAGCGTTTGCACTTACTTTACAGCTTCATAAATCATTTTTGGATAAGTATAACTTAACCCCTATAGCTATCTAAAGACAAAGACAAGGGGGAATGAGATAAGGAAACAAATAAAGATGTGCAAAATTAGGCATAATATTGTGTATGGAATGTATATTATGTAAGTATGAAGTATAATCTTAGGGGGAGTACGTTGTATACTTCAAGCAAAATTTTTTGAATGTAAAGAAATGATAAGTGTGTTTTTGCCACTAATATCAAAGGGGGAGATTGTTGATCTCTAAGTTTTGTTGATCATTAGTGTCCCACACTTAGTCATTTATCCAGGAAGGTTAGCTGGTCATCACTGCAGCTGACCTATCCCATATAGGCCGAGAAATCTGGCATAATCATTGCCGAGAAGATAGTGATTTCCAAGTGACTCAGAAATCAAGCAAAAGGTTGATCATGTTCATGCTGAGCACTAGAGTCTTAATGTGTCGAGCAAGACAATTTTGACATATATGTTTGGAATGGCACAAAATTGAAGGTAAACCATTTTGGGCTAACTTGTTCATGCATTTAATAATTTCAACAGAGTTAATCATGCATTAATTATTTGATCCCAATGTGTGGCATGGAGCCAATCAGAAAATTAGAATTCCTAAGAGGCATAAGCATTTGATCTTGATCATTGACCTAGATCTAATCACCAGATTCGTGAAGTATATTAAGATTGCTTCTTAAACCCTAATAGTAGCCTATGTATTCAAGCAAAGACAGAGAAGGTGAATGCATACATGAGAGATGTACAAAGGGATATGTTGATAGAAGAAGCATAGATTTTTCAGAATGAAAGAGAAGTGAACAGCAGAGTAAAGACATATCAGATTATTAGATCAGAGAAGATATTGGAAAGAGGAGATCAGTTATCATCGTCAGAGTGCATAACGAAGGATCATTTCTTGAGACATTCTAACCAGTGTATCAGGTGAAATCTCTTAACAGAGTGGTTCTAACAGACCTTTCTAAATCTCTTAGCCGAGTGCTTACTTTATTATAAGTTTAAATTCTTTTACAAGGTACATTGTAATGATCTAAAGCTCATAACTGAGTAGACCTTTAACTAGGTAGATTACATATTGTGATCAAACTTTGTAGCCCTAACATACACACTTTATTGCTACAGTAGTGAAGATCTTTTTGGGTATCATCCCCACCCTAGTTTTACCTTATTGGGTTTTTGGGTTACCAAAGTTTGTTGTCTTGAGTTATTAATTTACTATCATGGATGCTACTAGTTGATAGTTCAATTACATTTATGCATGGTTTTGAATCAATTGTGTTTTATAGGATAAAAGTTTAAGATCTGATTCACCCCCCCCCCNTTCCCCCCCCCCCCCCCCCTCCTCTCAGTATCTTACTTTCCAATATTGTATTTCCAACAATGTCAACAATTTGGTCGTGCATTAATATGGGAAGGTGTGGCTTCATTGGTTAAAGAAGATCATCATAATGGATATTCCAATGTTACACCAAGGGAATTTTATTTATCGTATAGTTTAAGAGATAAATAGGTGCGTATAAATATACTAATCACCCATATTATTTAATTATTTTTAATTATATTAATGTATATATGTATGCTGAGTTTTTTTATTTGCATACATCCGACCAAGAATAAATATGTTTAGCAACTGATGACGCAATATTTTTTACATGTTTAATGTATTGCAGGTGAAACACCACAAGGATATGTGGTGCAATGGTCATAAATTTGGATGACATGAAGAAAATTTATCATTCTAGAATAATTGTATTCTTTCAGGTGACTAATGTTTCATCTAGAAGCAACATAAATTCAAAAGTATCTAAAAAATGATACTATGGGATTTTGGATGATATATTTGAGTGTGACTTTTAGTCCTTCAATTTATTTTTGTTTGTTTTCCAATGGTATAGACTATGATTAATAAAAATATGTTGGATATTTGCCTTTGTGCAAATAGTTGACTATATGTTTGTCATTGATGACAACATATAGTATACAGTAGCGTTCTATATGTAATTCTATGTATGGACATGTTGGATCCTTGCAAGCTTATTTTTATGTTTTAGACATATTCATTATACTATGTTCATACATGTAGATTTAGTTGTGTAGTTAACGTTGAGTTTTGTTGATCTGTTTGCCAGTTACAGTTTCAGAAGATTGTTTATTAAGAGCCGTCAGTAATTTCATTATTTTTTCTGTTGCACCTATCTTTGGGATATGCATGTTTGGATTCATGTTCAGTTGAGAGTTCAGAATTTTTGGTTAAGATCACTTAACGTGTTTCATCACGCAAATGAATTTTGAGTTAATTTGGTGGAGCCAACTATGTGAAGTGACGTGTCTACTCATCTTGAGTTGCACGGTTCTAATTATGTTGCATGCTTAGTTTATCCGAAAAGGAAGTTGTTGAAGAGTTTCCTATAGCTGTTGTGATCATATCTTTTGAGGAAGATACATATAGCAATTCATTTATGTTCACCAAGTGTGAATGAAAAAGAGATAGCAGAAAAGAGCAGAGAAGAATGCTAGTTGTATTGGGACAGTAAAGCTATATCATTCATCAGTTGAAGATCTATGTGAAGAAGAAGAGAGTGTATATAATTCAATGGAACTAATAAAGATAGTAGGTCTACTTAAATAGTTCAATTGTTAGATATAGTGTATATCTATTTTGAAAAATGTTGCAGCCTTCATCATTTGAGTAGTGTGCTATCGGAGAGTGTGTCCTCACCCCTAATAGGGTTATTTGTAAAAGACTCCTAACAGGGTCTAACCTTTGACCAGGTCACTATACTTATTGCATTATAAAGATCAACTCCTAACAAGGTTGTAAGATCTTCTAACAGGGGTCATTATACACTAGTACAGTTCTTAGTGGGTGCTAATTCCCACCAGGGTTTTTACCTATTTTGGGTTTCCCCATAACCAAAATTGTGGTGTTATTATCTATGTTATCTTATTATATTTATGGTTAATGTTATTTTGTACTTAATTGAATAAAGAATTTAATCTTGTAGATAAATGATTCACCCCCTCCCCCTCTCGGTTATCTCTTGGGACTATTCCTAACAATTGGTATCAGAGCCAAGTGCCTTGGAGAGAAAGCTTCAGAGCTTAAGGTAGATCAGATGGCATACTTCAGAAAAGAGATTCCTAAGTTTGATGGAGAGAATTATCTTGGCTGGAAGAAAAAAATGATAACACACCTACAGTGCGTTGGTTTTAAGCTCTATGAGGCAGCTACCCAAGTGATTGATGTTCCTACTTTGAAATATCTTGCAGAAGAAGATTCTACTATTAAAAAAAAGGAAGTATTCACCCAAAATGCAATTGCCAAAGAAGCCCTTATAAGTGCCTTATCTGACAGTGAATTTTATGAGATTAAGAAAGCAGATAAAGCCTATTCAATATGGAAGTACCTAGAAGACATGTTTGAAGGAGACATCCAAGAAAATAATGTGCGTAGAAAGACATGGAAGAAGAGATACAACAATTTAGAGATGCTACCTGAAGAAAACATCAGAGCTTACAATCAGAGGATTAATGAAGCAGTTTCAGGAATCAGAAACAATGGTGGAGAAATTTCAGAGGCAGACATAATGGATAAATTGATGACTACATTGACAGTAGATTATGAGAGAAAGATAAACATCTTAGATGAGACTATGCAATTGTCAAAAGACTTCAAGAGAGAAACTGATGTAGGAGCATCTTGGGTCCTTGGAAATCCTACTCAACCAAAAATATGTTTACTGCATTCCTTAGTTTTTTCTCTATTGCTCGGCTTCTATTTCTTGACATGCTTGCTGAGTTGCTCGGTCATGCCTATTGCTATTTCTCATTTCTTCTTTGGTTGAGTGCTCTGTTTCTCATTCATGCCCTTGCCGAGTTGGTTTATTTTTGGAGTTGGAGCTGTGGCCAACTTCTTCATTTAATTTTCTTGGCTAGATTTATTTAGGATCTATTTTGGAATCCGTGTGGACCTAAATCTGGGTCTCTCCTTTGGGTTTTGAGTATAGACTTCCTTGTTGGTATCTTGTATATATTCTTTTGTATGTTCTTAGTTTGGGAGAAAGTCTTAGAGAAAGAAGGAAAATGCTAAGATATTGAAGATCTGAGATCTTTTTGGTAAGAAGATTGAGTTGTAATACATTTCTTAGTATATGGTCGTAACCAGGAAGGCCTTACAGCCTGGAATGTATTAATTTTGATGATTTAATAATAAATATCTTTGAATTTCTCTTCTCCTACTATGTGTTGTGTTAATTTTTCATTATATCGACAAGCTGGATGGTTTTGGGTGTGCCCTAGGCCCCATCTCCAACCTCCTTGCATCAGAAACCTTGATCAGCAAAATTTTAGCATTTGAGATATCAAGATTGAAGATAGAACCTAAAAGTGAAATAGCCTTCAAAGCCTCAGTCCATGGTAAGAAATCTTTGAACACTTCTAGTAATTTTGACAATGAAGAAGAGGATAAAGAACTAGAAGAAATCATTGCTATGATTTCTAAGAAAGAAAGAAAATGAAAAGGAAAATATGAAGGACAGCTACCATTCAAATGCTTTTCATGCAACAAGGTTGGTCATTTTTCATCTAAGTGTCCTACAAGAGTCAAGAAGTTTAGAATAGATTACAAGCCTAAATATACAAAGGAATGTTACTATACTAAAGATGGAATAACAGATGAAGATTCAAGAGAAGATTAAATTGGATTCATTGCAATTGAAGATATTGAAAAAATGTTTGATGAAATGGACATTGAAATGAAAAGAAAGCACAAGAATTGGCATTAGTTTCCCAAGCAGACATCAGAACTGATTGGATCATTGATAGCAGGTGTTCACATCACATGACAGGAGACAAAGATAGACTTGTACATCTAGATAAGTACAAAGGTGGCATGGTAAGATTTGGAGACAACACTCCTAAACCTATCATTGGTAGAGGAGATATCACTTTAGATGGAAAGAACAAAACTGATCATGTTCTGTATGTTGATGGCTTACATCATAACCTACTGAGTGTTGGAAATTTGCTTGATAAAGGATATCAGTTGGAATTAAAAGAAAACAAGTGCATCATTAATAAAAAAAGGAGATATTATCACATCAGGTTCAAAGACTAAAGGTAATGTCTTTTAGCTCAACTCATAAATAAGTTGTTTTGTTGCAAAAGTGGATGATAGTTGGTTATGGCACAAAAGACTTTGTCATATCAATTTTGACAACATAGTAAAGATAAGCAATGTAAAGGCAGTAAGAGACCTTCCTAGTATTGCAAGATAGTTAATACTATGTGCAGGGAATGTGTGATGGGAAAGCATGTAATGAGCTCATTCAAAAGTAAACAGAACTCTGTAGAGAACAAATTGGATCTAGTGCACATAGACTTATGTGGACCTACTCAAATAAGACCATACTATGGTGAAAGGTATTTTATTTTGTTTTTTGATGATTTTTCCAGAATGATGTGGGTTGTGTTCTTGAAAGATAAATTTGAAGCTTTTGAGAAGTTCAAAATATTCAAAGTTAAAGTTGAAAACGAGTCTAGATTAAAGATAATGTATCTGAGATTTGATCAACCCAATCAAAGAAGTTCCTAGGGGATGATAAGTGCTCTGGAGGATTAGGATTATATGGAGGTATAGGATTAGATGGAGGACAATGTTTTTTACTTTGCATGTTGAGGACAATGTTTT
>MU227806.1:668486-693000 GCA_018584345.1 Thuja plicata | reverse complement strand
ATAAATTTAATTAAATAAATAGAAGAATATAACAATTATAGTCAATTAATAAAATTAACCATAATGTTAAGGGAAAATATTAATAAAAATTAATATTAGTGTGAATGGACAATTTTAGGTGTCTACAGATAAATTTGAAGCTTTTGAGAAGTTCAAAATATTCAAAGTTAAAGTTGAAAACGAGTCTAGATTAAAGATAATGTATCTGAGATTTGATCGAGGAGGAGAATTCACCTCTGACAAGTTTCATGAGTACTATGAAGAACATGGGATCAAAAGATAGCTAAGTGCGCCTAGAACCCCTCAGTAGAATGGAATTGTAGAAAGGAGAAACAGGATCATACTTGACACAGTGTGCACTAAGGAAAATTTGCACACACCTATTGGAGAGAAGCAGTAAATACAATAGTATATACTATCAACAAAATTCAACTAAGGCCAGGCACAGACAAGACACCTTATGAACTTTGGTTTGGTAATGTACCTACAGTAAAATACTTCAGAATCTTTGGAAGCAAGTGTTACATCAAGAGAGATGATGGTGTTGGTAATTTTGATGTTAGAAGTGATGAAGGTATTTTTCTTGGTTACTCTACTAAAAGAAAAGCTTACAGATGTTTTAATTTGAGATTGAATAAAATCATTGAAAGTGCACATGTGAAGATTGATGAGAAATTCATGATTCAAGAGAGATACTATGATTATGCACCTATGATTGAAGATGAAACTAGACCTATCAGTAAAGAAATAGTTATTGAATAAATGTTTGACTGTATTGATGTATCATGTAATAACCCTGAACTAAGTGAAGAGGAATCACAGATTATAGACGAGAGTGTCACACCTAAAGTTCCAAAATACACATCTAGATATCATTCAAAAGAAGATATCATTGGAGATCAAAGTAGTAAAATTTTGACAAGATCTAAAGAAAAAGTTTTAACAGATGATGAAGAGGTATGTTTACTTTCAACAATTGAACCTTTAAGTGTTGAAGATGATAATAATGATTCAGATTGGAAGAATGCAATGCAAGAAGAATTAGATCAAATAATTAAGAATGACACATGGGAATAAGTCCCTAGACCTTGTGACAAAAATGTGATTCTAACCAAGTGGATATTCAAAAACAAAATGAATGAAGATGGTAGTGTGGTAAGAAACAAAACAAGACTGGTATGCAAAGGTTATGCACAGAGAGAATGTATTGATTACTCTGATACATTTTTCCCTGTGAGAAGATTGGAAGCTAAAAATTTATTTTTAGCTTATGCTACATTTAAAAACTTTAAAGTATATCAGATGGATGTCAAGTCAGCATTTCTGAACGGTGACTTACAGGAAGAATTCTACATAGAATAGCCTGAAGGATTTATTTTATCAGACAAACCTGACATGGTATGTAGACTGAAGAAAGCCCTCTATGGACTTAAACAGGCCCCAAGAGCATGGTATGAGAGTCAAGATGGTTACTTGACAAAGATAGGATTCAAGAAAGGAACAGCAGATTGTAACTTATTCATAAGAGAGATAGCTGAAGGATTATTACTTGTTGCTCTTTTTGTTGATGATGTCATTTTTGGTGGTAATGACAAGCTTAGTACAAATTTTTCTAAATAAATGCAGAGCGAGTTTGAAATGAGCATAATTGGACCTATCAAATACTTTTTGGGATTAATTGTAAAATAGACAGATAGAGGTATATTCATAAATCAGTCTAAATATGTGAAGGAGATATTGAAGACATTCAAGATGGAAGATTACAATCTAGTAAGCACCCCCATGATAACAGGAAGAAAGCTTTCTAAAGATGATGATTCTAAAGTAGTTGACATAACACTATACAAGTCTATGATTGGAAAACTCATATATCTTACTCAATCTAGACCAGATATTTCTAATGCAGTTGGCATTGTTGGAAGATTTGTAGCTAAACCAAAACAAAATCACTTAATGGAAATAAAAATAATATTCAGATACTTAAAAGGGACTATAGACTATGGTTTATGGTATCCTAACTCAGAGAATGTAGAACTTCATGTGTATACAGATGCATATTGGGCAGGTTGTGTTGATGACAGAAAGAGTACCTCAGGAGGAGAAATATTCCTTGGAGACAGATTAGTTACTTGGACAAGAAAGAAGCAGAACTATGTTTCTCAGTCAATAGAAGAAGCTAAGTATGTAGCAGCAACATTAAATTATTCCATAATTATTTGGATCAAGTAGATGATTAAAGACTTTGGAGTTCAGATTGATTGTCCTATTGTTATTCATTGTGACAACACTATCACTATCAATATGTCAAAGAACCATGTGATGCATGTAAAGACAAAACACATAGAAATAAAATATCATTTTCTAAGAGAAAAATTTAGAGAGAGAGAAGTGAAGTTGTATTATGTGAGCACCAAACAATAGTTGGCAGACATATTTACAAAGCCTTTATCAAAAGATACTTTTGAGTATCTCAGGGAGAAGCTGGGAGTAATTCCCTTTTCTAAGTCTGATTAGAATTTGCAGCAAGTGCATCAGTCCTTGGTGATTGATGAATGGTTGACTACTCTACTTCAGGAGTAGTACCTGTGCTTAATTGTATTTGGCACCCTTTTCCATTGATGTCAAAGGGAGAGTATAAAGTTTGGGGGAGTAAACAGTCATGAAAAATCAAAAGTAGTATAAGGAGTTGCAACAGTTAAGAGGAGTTTGTGATGAGGATATTGAGAATATTGTAAAAAGAAAGAGGATACTTTTGGATTTTTTCATATCATATGTTGTCATCAATGTCAAAGGGGGAGATTGTTGGAGATTTTCCTTTGTGCAAATAGTTGACTGTATGTTTTTTTATAGATGACAATATATAGTATACAACAGTGTTCTATATGTAATTCTATGTATGGACATGTTGGAGCCTTGCATGGTTTTTTTTATGTTGTAGACATATTCATTATACTATGTTCATACTCGCAGATTCAGTTGTGCAGTTAACATTGAGTTATGTTGATCTGTTTGCCAGTTACAGTTTCAGAAGATTATTTATTAAGAGCCGTCAGTAATTTCATTCTTTCTTCAATTGCACCTATCTTTGGGATATGCATGTTTGGATTCATGTTCAGTTGAGAGTTTAGAATGTTTAGTTAAGAGCGCTTAACGTGTTTCATCACATGAGTGAAGTTTGAGTTAATTTGGTGGAGCTGACTGTGTGAAGTGACATGTCTACTCATCTTGAGTTGCACGGTTTTAATTATGTTGCATTCTTAGTTTAGCAAACAAGGAAGTTATTGAAGAGTTTCATAAATCTGATGTCATCATTTCTTTTGAGGAAGATACATATAGCAGTTCATTTGTGATCGCCAAGTGTGAATGAAAAAGAGATATCAGAAAAGAGCAGAGAAGAATGCTAGTTGTATTGGGACAGTAAAGCTATATCATTAATTAGTTGAAGATCTATGTGAAGAAGTAGAGAGTGTATACAATTTACTGGAACTGATCAAGACAGCAGTTCTACTTAAACAATTCAATTATTAGATATAGTGTATATCTATTTTGCAGAAGGTTGCAGCCTTCATCATTTGAGCAGTGTGCTCTCAGATAGTGTGTCCTCACCCCTAACAGGGTTATTTTTAAAAGACTCCTAACAGGGTCCAACCTTTGACCAGGTCATTGTACTTATTTCATTGTAAAGATCAACTCCTAACAGGGTTGTAAGATCTTCTAACAGGGGTCATTATACACTAGTGCAGTTCTTTGTGGGTGCTAATTCCCACTAAGGTTTTTACCTATTTTGGGTTTCCCCGTAACCAAAACTATGGTGTTATTATGTGTGTTATCTTATTATATTTATGGTTAATTTTATTTTGTACTTAACTGAATAAAGAATTGAATCTTGTAGATAACTGATTCACCCCCTCCCCCCTCTCATTTATCTCTTGGGACTATTCCTAAATAAACAATCTGAAGAGAATTTTTATTGAACATGATAATGGATTTACCATGGTTAATACAAGGTTGATTGAGAGAGCTAGAAATGAGACCTGTGTTCTTCTAATCCAATGTAAGAAGGTATTTTACTTAGAGGTTCCTAGTAAACCAGGTTGTTTATTTATTGTTAGACAGGATCCAAGAGGAAGGTCAGTAAAGTATAATGTGGTGGAAGAAGAAGATACTGAAGAACCAGAAGATGATGTAGATGATGATCAGGATCAACATTTAGTTGATCATGTGCCTAATGAAGATATCAAAGAAGAGGAACTAGATCATGCTGATGTAGGATTTAATGTTCATGAATATGATATCTATGTGGATGATGAACTTATCAAAACTACTATCAGTGATAATGATGATGATAATATGACCAATCCTTACAATGTTGAATCTTGATTGGATGAAATAGACAAAGAGTTGGATGAAGAAGAAGATCAATGACATTGAAATGAATGAGTTATGTGATTATATTATCTATTTGATATTGATTTCTTGATATAATTATATTTGACTTATATGGTTACATAATTAATTCATCATGTTTTTAATTTGTATACCATCACATAATTAATTCATAATGTTTTTAATTTTGATGTCATTACATAATTAATTCACGATGTACCTTTTAATGTTGTTAATTCATGATGTTACAACTGTATGCACCCTAAAATGGTCGCCTAGACTATGGGCCCCCATTCTTCAATCTATCAAATGAGAGAATCAATTTATCAATTTCCTGAACCAATGCTTTGCAATATTTTCAATTCAAATCAATTTCCTTGATCAAATCATAATTAATTCAATTATTTCAATATTTTCTAAGGTTTGATCATTTCATCAATAATCTTATTTAATTAAAAGAAAACATCCCTTTTAATTAAATGAATTAATCTTATTTAATTAAAATAAATCTTTTAATTAAATGATCTTATCTTATTTAATTAAAATCTCTCTTTTAATTAAATAATATTATCTTATTTAATTAAAATATCTATTTTAATTAAATAAAATAATCTTATTTAATTGAAAGAAAATCCTTCTCTAATTAAATAAATAAAATCCTCACTTAAAGCTCTCTTTTTGATGAAAAGGGAAATAAATCAAATAAAAAATAAATAAAACTCATTTTTCTCCACACATATTTCTAAGTGGTGGGCTTTTTTCCTCTTACTTGCCTTTTTAGGGATTTATCCCACATTGATCTTGAGGATGCATTCCTCTCCACACTTTCCTTTATAAGGAGCCCTCTCCTTCTCATTTTGGAGGGATCAAATCATAGATATAGAATTTTTATGCTATTGTTGTGTTGCAGGTTTGGAGAGCAATTTTGGAGGAGAATTTGAGCACTTGAGCTTGGATATTGCAACTTCTCTCTTCTTGTCTTCTTCTTCTTTCATGTCCCATGGCAATCCATTTAGATTAATTTTTCACTTGCATATTAAATTAAATTCATGTTTCCTTTCATTGATTAATCTTGCATTTGTATTTCCTTTCATAGAATAATCATTCATTGTTATCATATATATTAACTTATTTTCTTGCATTGTTATCATATAGAATAGCTTTCATTTGCATGCATACTTGATGATCATGGAGACTAGCATTCTTATTTTTCCTCTTTGAATCTCTCATTTTATGGTGTACTTGCATGGGCACAAACTAGGTCAATCTGAGGGCCTCCATTACAAACCCTTGCACTCCATGAATAGAGAGCTATGAGTCACCATTCGAGACCTCATTCTTGAGCAATCTTGAATATAATGACTCATAGAAGTGTGACACATTTTTAGCACACATTTTTGGTGCCCACCATGGGGTAGAACATCTATTTCTATCATCATATTCAAAAATTCATTCTATCTTATGTCTATTATTCTCTCAGTGTCTTTGAATCTCTCATTTTGAACTAAATCTGACCCCACCATCGGGTCCAGATCGTCGTTTTGGTTAAAAATGACTATAAACTTGCCCATATTTGAGGAAAGTCAAATCTGTGGCAAATATTTTTGCCCAAACAAGCTTGCATGGAAATCGAGGCAGATTTCATATCATCTCTGCACGTAGCCCGAGACCAATTTTTGAAAAAAAATCAAAAATTGATTTTTTTACTATGTTAAATTTGACGGCCATATGACTATCAAAATTTGGGCCTTAAGTGACGGCCCCCAGCCCATCAATTTTAATTTCATAGTCTGCTGACGTTAGCAGGGTTTGAAAAGTCTTTGCCTTCACCATTGGAGTTTTTGAAATTGCAGTCTAACTTCAAGCGATCATATCTTGCTCATTTTAGGTCCAAATTGAGTGCAATTTTTTTTTTTTTGGGTAGAATTGTCTGAAGATTTCTAGGTTGTTCTTAGTTTCTGACTTTAAGTTACAGATTCATCATAAATTGTAATTTTTCATCACTGTACCTGTCTAATCCTCTATTTTGCAGCTTTCAAAGCCTCGTACGGGCTCATACGGTAATATTTTTTAGTGCAATTTTTTTGAAAGTGCCTGATTTTTCATCTACTTTCTAAATATGCAATCAGATTTTTGATTTTTCTAATTTGTCTAACGCTGACCAATCTTTGGCTTTGTTGTTCTTGATGTTTATCCTTTATTACAACCTAACAGTGGTTTGCAGGACATTGAAAAAGAAGAGTCAAATAAAAACTACTAACAAATTGTCTTGCAGGTTGCCTTGATCGATAGCGCGCTAAATATTGTGCTTGCATTTTGTTTTTTTTTATTAAAATAGGAACCCACATGCAAGACTTCTAAAATGAACTTCTATTTGGTATTTTTAGGAATGGCAATAATGTCAGGAAACTATGCTCTCGCCCTTTTGGGATGATCAGAAATACAGAAACATTATTGTCATTTTCTTATGTGTTTGAGGTGTTTTTAGATTTTAATCTTTAGAATTATATGAATGTATCGTCTCCCCTTGCCTTTGTGGATCTTGGGTGTAAGAGAAACTCATATAATTCTTTTAGCGTGGCTACCTCTCAAGTGCTTTAATAGAGCCAGTGAGAGTGGATTGCCCAATCGGTAATAGGCTAAAGCCAAGCCCTTCCAAATCGGTACATAAAAAATGCCATTGTGATTAGTCTCATAGTGGACACGTGTGAATTCATTGTGGCAACCAAAATCTCATCTAGTACCCTAGTGGTGTGTTATGGTGAAAACCTTGCTTTGAAAGGATTGGGAGAGCCCCCTTAATTGGGAAAATGACTTGATCACAACCACCTGAATGGATGCCTGTTAGAATGAATTTAGAATAAATGAGAAGGGGGGGTGAATCAGTTATCCTCAAGTCTAGATGTACCCATATACAACTTTATACCACTTCAACAACTCAGATCTTCTCGGTAGCAATAAACATCAAAAGTGTGCAGTTTACTGTACTAATGAAATAAGCTTACAAAAACTTAACAGTAAAAAACAACATAAACATTCACACATTTTGACACCATGATTTAACGTGGAAACCTAATATGGGAAAAACCACCAGTAACATGCTACAAAAATTTCACTCTTATGAAGTGATGCCCTGTTAGGAGCCAACACTGTTAAAGGTTACAAAACACACTGTCAAATGTGACCTGGTTAAAGGATTTAATCACCCTGTCAGGAGTGGCCTTGTTAGAGGACTTAAAACATTCCAATCTAAATGTCACCTTGTTCAAAGGATTTATACAATGACTGTTAGGTCAACCTAGTTAAAGGATTTGAACTGATACAATGGTTAAAAAGTAATCAGCAGGTGTGATCTGATACATACAACTTAATTTTCAAATCTAGATCCAATTTCAGCTCTAATGCTAATTCACTGAGTGGCCTCCATTTTCATCTCAAACTTTAGATCTGCTTGGAAATCCATCAAGCAATCTCTCTCTGCTTCTCTGTTCAGCCTTCTCTACTAGGTTTTTCCAATCAGTCAATTAACCATGCAATACTCTTGCATACAACTTCTCCTTATACTTCAATACATAACAATAACCTCAATAGGTTATATTATACCTCTTCATCTAGGTCAGATAGATCTTTTCCCACTTAATCAAGATCATAGATCTTAGGTTAGATCAAATCCAACGGATCTTTCCATCATTCCATCATTACTATCAATGAAAGATAAACAACATATCACTTTGCCAAAGTGCCAAATGATCAAGTACCTTGGTGTATACTCATAACTCAACCATTTGCTCGGTCTTCTTGTTATCCTATTCTTCAAATATTCATCAATCAATAGATATGGTACTCAAACATATAGCAATAGTCTCACTAGTTAAGGTTTCACATCAATGACAAAATAAAAATTGTCTACATTATATTATTCTTTCCAACAATCTCCCTCTTTGGCATTGATGGCAACACTAAACTATAAAATAATAATTTCCAACCAAAGTTACCATACATTCCAAAAAGTGTGTGTGTTCCTTGATATGAATAGATCTTCATTAATGTCTTTAGCTTCATTCTGATTCTCATCTGTAAAATATTACTCCCTCTATGTCTGTAATCACATTGATATCTTTTTGTGTCTGTTTTTATCAATAATTTGTTTTAGTAATAATCTCCCTCTTTGACAACAATGCCAAATATGTTGACATCTTCATTATGTAGATTTATCTTGTTCTAATCTTTGTATCATGTTGTTCCTTTCATCTTCATTTATGACTGATCTTCTTTTATGTTCTTGTCTTCTACTTCACATTTTTAGGCAGCATCCTAAAAATGTCTCATTGTGCATCAATGTGTCAAGTGTTCTGATTAAAACATTTGATGTAATAGTGCCATTGTGAACTAGTTATCCTCTGCTAGGGGAATCACCCCCAATTTGCCTCTTAAATACTCATGATCATCCTTGGGTAATGCTTTTGTAAATATGTCTGCCAATTGTTCCTTAGTGTTCACATATTCCAGTCGCACTTCCTTCTTCTGAACTAGCTCCCTCAAGTAATGATACTTGATAGCTATATGCTTTGTCTTAGAGTGCATTACAGGATTTTTAGAAATATTAATGGCACTTGTGTTATCACAATATATGAAAATTGGTTTTGTGATCTCCTCCTTCATACCTTTCAGTAGTATCTTCAACCATATAATGTTTGAACAATTAACTATTTTTTCCACATACTCGGCTTCAGCTGTAGATTGTGAGGTGCAATTTTGTTTCTTGCTTGTCTAGGAAACTAAACTTTTCCCCAAAAGAAATGCTCCTCCTATGGTTCTTTTTCTATCATCCACATTACCACCCCAATTAGAATCAGTATAGACTCTGAGTTCAAACTTGTCATTCCTTTTGTAATATAGGCCATAATCTTATGTACCTTTCAAATATCTCAAAATTCTTTTCACTACCATTATATGTGTCTCTTTTGGATTAGCAGAAAATCTAGCAACAATTCCAACTTCTAATGCAATATCAGGTCTATAGTGTACAACATATTGCAGCTTACCAATCATTGATCTATACAGTGTTTGATTTACCTCTTTTGTATCATCATTCTTTGTCAGCTTCTATCCAGTAGCCATGGGTGTACTCACTAGTTTTGAATCTTCCATACCAAAAGTTTTTAGTATCTCCTTGACATATTTTTATTGAGTAATATAGATACCATTCTTCATTTGATGTATTTGTAAACCAACAAAGAATTTTATCTCACCAAACATAGACATTTCAAATTCAATTTGCATCTCTTTTGAAAATGTTTTGCATATCATATCTTGTCCACTGAATATGATGTCATCAACAAAAAATTTGGCCAATAAAATTCATTTACCTTGCTTTGTCTTCAAATACATATTGTTGTTGTCATTTGTTCTTGCAAATCTAATTTTTATCAGATAATTATGCAATCTTTCATACGATGCTCTAGGTGATTGTTTTAGTCCATATAATGCCTTGTACAGTCTGCAAACCATGTTCCTCTTGCATGGGTCAACAAATCCATAAGCTTGTTTAGTATATACTTCTTCTTCTAATATCCCATTTAGAAAATTTGACTTCACATCCATTTGATAAACTTTAAATCCTTTGTAGGCTACATATGCAAGTAGAGTTCTTACACCTTCCAATCTTGCAACTGGGGTGAATGTCTCTCCATAGTCAATTCCTTCCTATTGTGCATAACCTTTGCATACCAGTCTTGCTTTATTCCTTGTTACCTCTCCATGTTTATTCAACTTATTTCTGAATACCCACTTAGTACCAATTACATTTTTGTTGTCAGGCCTCGGTACCAATGTCCATGTCTTATTCTTTTCAATCTAGTCTATCTCTTCATTCATGGCTTGAATCTAGTCTTCATTGTCTAAAGCATCTTTTACTATCTTAGGCTCAAAATCACATAGCAAACATGTGTCTTCTCTTAATTTGCTTCTTTTCATAACTACAGAATCCTTTGCTCCTATGATTTGATCAGGTTTATGGTGCCTTCTCACGTATTTTTCCAAAGTAGGCTCTTTCTCAACTTCAGTTTGATCATTCATGTTTATTTTAGGTTAAAACTGTGACTCGACATCTCCATCAAATAGCTTTGCAGTCACCTCCTGTTGCCCAGCAATTTCATTCTATGTCTCGGCAGGTGTGGAATGTTGCTTGGCAACTTCATTCTTAGTTTCATTAGAATCCTCCTCTTTAGGATAAGTGAATGATCTGTAACTCTTAGCTCAATCATTCTTTCAGCTTCATTTCTCTCTGCATTTTCATCAATTCTAACATTTGCACTTTCCACAATTTTGTTAGTGTTAGAATTTAAGCACTTGTATGCCTTACTCTTAGTAGAATATCCAAGAAATATGTCTTCTTCTCCTTTAGCATCAAGTTTACCATTTTTTTTATCCTTCAATATAAAACATCTACTCCCAAAGACTTTAAAATAACTTACAGTAGGTGCATATCCATACCATAGCTCATAAGGTGTAGTATTTGTACCTTCTTGACTTGTACTCTGTTCAAGGTGTAGTATTTTTACCTTTTTATCCCTTGGTCACTGCAGAACCTATTAAAATCATTAGAAATGAACTCACCTCCTCTGTCAGATCTCATACATTTTAGACTCTTACCTGTTTGCTTTTCAACTTTTGCCAAGTACCACTTAAATAACTGGAATGCATCAGATTTTTCTTTAAGAAACATAACAGTCATCATCCTAGTGTAGTCATCTACAAATAGAATAAAATATTTGTCTCCACAATAACTTTTCTCACCAATAGGTCCACAAAGGTCAGTATGAACCAATTCCAAAATATTCTCAGAAGTATGATTTTTACTCTTAAAGTTGGATCTAGTCATTTTTCTTAATTGACATTGCTTACACATTGCATTCTCAGGTTTCTTTAACTTAGGCATCCCTCTAACCTTTTTCAATTTACTTATGCTTACCAAGTTATCAAAGTTAACATGAAATAGCCTCTTATGCCATAACCAAACATCATTATATTGTGCAAACAAGCATGTCTCTTCAGCTAAGTCTAGATAAAATAATTTACCTCTAGTCTGCTCACCACTTCCAACTAATTCTCCATTGGCATCATAGATCTTTGCTTTCCTGTGATGGAATTCAACTCTGTAACCAGAAGTGTTTAGTTGTGCAACACTCAACAAATTATATTTAAGATCATCAACCCAATACACATCATCACATCTAATCTTGTCAGTCAATTGAATTGATCCTTTCCCTTTAACTCTATAAGGTGTATCATTACCAAACTTAACATACCACCTTTACATTGATCTAAGGTTTCAAATTTTTCCTTATCACCAGTCATGTGATGTGAACAACCATTGTCAATGATCCAATGACCACCTTTACTCATATAAGAAATTAATGCAGTTTTCTCATCATCATCAGAATCATCTTTCATTGCAACATACACAACTTCTATATCATTTTCATCAGATTTATCAGATTCACTGTTAGAACCTTCTTCAGCTATATAACAAGATTTCTTACCTTTGTCTTTGTAATCCTTGTACTTTCTATAGTCCTGGTCATCCTTTATGTCTTTGTACTTATTGTCTCTTCTTTCATCTTTCTCATTCTTATTGAGACGTCTAGAAGCAATATGACCAACTTTGTTACAAGAAAAATAAATAATAGGAAGTTTACCTCTGAATTTTCCTTTTCCTCTAGCTAGTCTCCTTGTCATAAGTGCCTCAAGATCTTCTAGATCATTATCTAAAGTGTCACTATTAATACTCACATATTTCTTTCCTTTCCTTGATTTTCTGATGGCCATCTGTGACTTGAATGCAGATTCAATAGTTTGTGGAGTATAGTTATCAAAATTTGACATCTCAAATGCAGTAAGTCTTCCTACCAAACTTTCCAGAGTCAGATTGTTGTTAGGAGTACATCTTAGTTCTTGAATTGCAGATACTCTAATACCATAAATAGGAAGAAGTGTTCTCAGTACCTTTCTCATGATAGTGTCATCATCAATGGTTCCCTTAGCTCCTCTAATAGCATTTACAACTTTCTTTATCCTATCATAATATTGCACTATATTTTCTCCTTCTTGCATTTTTAAATCATCAAACTTACCTCTCAATGGTGCAGGAGCACCCTTGAGAAGCCAGTCAGATTGGTGGTCTCATGTCATTTTGGGTGTGTGAGAGTGTTAAATACCCTCTTGAAGGGCATTGTAATTATATAAGTTTATGTGGACCAAGTGTGGTTGAGTTAGTGTTAAAATTGTGCTTTCTGTTAGGTCAAAGTAGTGCAATTTGGCTCATTAATGGCATTGTACTTGATAATGTGGTCAAGTGGAAAGTTGATGTTTTTCATGTCTTTAGGGTCCTATGATACCCTAAGAGGTCTAAATTGGGTTAGTTAGGTCAGATTAGTGTTAAAACACTTGAAAATTACAAATATGTAAAAGATGTAAAAATGTTGCTATGCAACATTAGCAACTTTTAAAAGTTGCTGACAACATTTTTGGTTGTCTTAAGGGTTTAGAGGTTTAAGTTTTTTTTGAACCCATCCAAGGAGTTAGGCACGTGTGTTGAGGGGATATAAGGAAGGAAAACCCTAATTTGAAGGGTTGGAAGTGATTGTATAGATTTTGGGTTTTGGAGCCAAGCAGTTTTGAATGACAGGGTAGCAAAATTGAAGAAATTTGTGTTTTTCTTGTTGTGCATGGATTAGATTGAGGACTGTGATCATTTGATGCCATTTTTGGGCATGTTTTAAAGTGTTTTCAATAGTTATTTTTCTTTGTAATTACTTTCCTTTTGGTTTTTGTAAATTAGTTTGTTTTAGACCTAACTCCATTTCCCACTATTGGTTCTATATGGCCACTTGGGAATGGAGACTAGTTCTATGGAGCTTCAAGAATCTAGAAGGAGGAGCTCTGGAAGTGCATGCAATAATTTTTAAGGTCTTTCCCTAGGCGAGCTGAATGAGAAGCCCAGCTAGGAAGACCAAGTAGAAGTTAGTGTAAAATTGCAGGAGGATGTTGTCTTGAGCCAAGAAGGCCATGGGTTTAATGCATGATGTTGATCAGGTACTCAAGAATGAGGAGGATTTACCAATAATCCATCTTACCAAGTTTTGAAGCCAAAGACCCAAGACTAGTCTATAAACAAGGAAGAAGCCCTATTTCAGAAACAGGGTGTACGGATAGAGTTGGACCCTAAAACCTAGAAAATCTTGGTGGGTTTTTTCCTTACATGTGAACTACCAAAACATTTCTGGGGGTCCTTTGAGGAGTTTTAGCTGTATTAGAGAATTCCTAGATTTAAGGAGGCCTAATTGTCAAAAAGGCTACAAGGCCTAAATCTTAGGAATCTAGAGCTCGATTGGTAAGTGAATATCCTTGGAAAGTTGAGACCCCATCTTGGAGTCAAGAATGGAGTGTATTGAAGCCCTTGACCTCTTGCAACTCAAATCAATGGTTAGGGCTTGGAAGGTGTAAATGTGAAGAGTTCTTGTAGAGAACAAAGTGTTGGAACTTGACAAGAGAGGTAGATTCTTGGTAGAGGGAAGAAGTGTATCTTTCAAAGTGTTACAAGGTGGATTGAGGAATCCCTAAGAGGTCCTAGGGGTGACCTAACAAGAGTTCAAGAAAACTCATAGAGGTATCCAATTTTCTCCCTATCACTCAAGCTTTCATATTTGGCTCTAAGTACATTTGTATCACCTCCATAGATGGTTTGAAGAGCATCCCACATCTACTTTGTGCTTGTACAGTCCTTGATGTCCTTAAATTCATGATAGTTCAGAGATGATGCAAGTTCCAACATTGCTTGATTATGTTCATGCTTTTCTCTTAATTGTGCAGCATTTAGAACTCTAGTAGGGGATACATATTCTTGTTCAATGTGTCGTTTAGCAAAATCACCAATACCAGCCAAATTAAGTTTCATCAAACTTTGCCATGCAGGAAGGTTGTCCTTGTTAATCTTTGGTCCATCACTCTTATACATCTTGATCTTTATCTCCAAGTACCTTCAAACTATTTCAAGAGAACAAAGCTCTAATACCAATTGTTAGAATGAATTTAGAATAATTGAGAATGGGGGAGTGAATTAGTTATCCTCAGGTCCAGATGTGCCCATATAAAAATTTATACCACTTCAACAACTTAGATATGCTTGGCAGCAATAAACATCAAAAGTGTGTAGTTTATTGTACTAATGAAATAAGCTTACAGAAACTTAACAGTAAAACATAACATAAACATTCACACATTTTGTCACCATGATTTAACGTGGAAACCCAATATGGGAAAAACCACCAGTAACATGCTACAAAAATTTCACTCTTCTTAAGTGATGCCCTGTTAGGAGACAACCCTATTAAAGGTTACAAAACACACTGTCAAATGTGACCTGGTTAAAGGATTTAATCACCTTGTCAGGAGTGGCCTTGTTAGAGGACTTAGAACATTCCAATCTGAATGTTACCTTGTTCAAAGGATTTATACAATGATTGTTAGGTCAACCTAGTTAAAGGATTTGAACTGATACAATGGTTAAAAATTAATCAGCAGGTGTGATCTGATACATACAACTTACTTTGCAAATCTAGATCCAATTTAAACTCTAATGCTAATTCAATAAGTGGCCTCCATTTTCATCTCAAACTTCAGATCTTCTTGGAAATCCATCAAGCAATCTCTCTTTGCTTCTCTATTCAGCCTTCTCTGCTAGGTTTTGTTAATCAGTCAATTAACCATGCAATACTCTTGCATACAACTTCTCCTTATACTTCAATACATAACAATAACCTCAGTAGGTTATATTATACCTCTTCATCTAGGTCAAATAGATATTTTTCCGCTTAATCAAGATCATAGATCTTAGGTTAGGTCAGATCCAATGGATCTTTCCATCATTACATTTAATTTACTTCTCCAATACAATCATTAATTAATCATTGAATCCATGCATTAATAATGGGTTCCCGTGCATTAAATGAGTGTGGACCAATTTTAATTAACAATGCATATCCCAATAAAATCAATGATGTCGGACAGAGATCTCAAATCTTATCAATTACTAAAATACTATTGCTTGGATTTCTCTATCTCCCTCGACATTTCACTGGTGCTTGACATCATCTTTTCTTCATCACCTTTCGCTTTGCTCGGTATCAACTTTTCTTTTCTCATCATCGACCTTCCAGTGAACTGTCAGTGAAAGATAAACAACATATCACTTTTCCAAAATGCCAAATGATCAAGTACCCTAGTGTATACTCATACCTCAACCATTTCCTTGGTCTTCTTGTTATCATATTCTTCAAATATTCATCAATCAATAGATATGGTACTCAAACATACAGCAATAGTCTCAACAGTTAAGGTTTGACATCAATGACAAAATAACAATTGTCTACATTATAGAAATCTTTCCAACAATGCCTTGACTACAAACTTTGTTTTAGCGACCAAAAACCATCTATTTGTTGGCACAGAAGGTCAGAGACCAACTAAGATGTCCCACATTTTCACGACTCTTAGTAGAGACAACAGTCCTTTGGGATGTGATTTTTGGAATTAATGGGAATTAGGACTGAGTGGGGAGGGGTGAATTAGTACCTCTAAAACTTTTAACACCTTTCACAATTCATCATTAGTAATCATTCAATTATGTATTACCAACCATTACTTTTATTCTTTCTTATGCATGTATTGTTTGATCACAATCTTTAATAGTTTTCAACAGTCATAGAAACATTCATGAAATTGATAAACACGTAACACAAGATATGGTATCATAGAAAACTCATGTTAGGAAGTAAAAACTGTGGTGGGGATGGCACCCACAAAACTTCACTATCTACAGAATGGAAGGGAGTCGGTTAAGGCTTACAATTTGATCACTTCTAATTATTTACCTTGTTAGTAGTATTAAGGTGGAGACCTGTTAAGATCTACTATGTTAAGAGCTTTTGCAACACTGATTTAAGTGTGCACTCAGTTATGAGATTTACAATAGGACGGTTAAGCCCACCTTCCTTGAAAGGATTTCATTAGTGTACTAAACTTGTTAGAATGAGTACAAAATGTTGATCTGATTGTATGCAATCTACTATTGCTAATTACAGATTCATTAAAGCTTTTACAATAATAATATCACCTTAAGTGATTGATGAATACCTTTTCTCTGCTTGTCGGTAGCCTCTGTTCTATTCTTAAATACTGATTTGATTGTGTTTGTGTTATTCTAGATGAATTCTCTGTCTGGTCTTTAGTTACTCTCTGTGGCTACTATCTTCATTGATTAACAACTATTCTCAATGGATTGAACACCTATTTATACAAGTATTTGACCTATCTTGGAATTCACATTTTACAATGTTAACTCTTAGATCCAAGGTTTACAACTTGACCTTGATCTTTTGTTTGCATGTCTTAAAATAGTAAAACTAATTAAAACAATAACAATTACATTGCTTCCTCCGCACATAATGGATTTAAAATCAAATCAAGAAGCTATAAATACAACTTCAATAATTTATCTGACATGGGAATTCAGATCCACTTTTTGCGGGATGTAACTGATTGTCAGTTCTTGGTCGTTGGTTTGAACTTGCAGTCTTTTGGCATTCCTTGACTGAACTGTTCATACAGTTATTTGTATCTGTCGGGTTCCTCTCTTTGTTGTTCCGTCAGGTAGCACTGTTGTTACTCATTGGGTTTCTTTTACCTTTTTGTCATCGGATAACACTTAACAGTGTTTGTCAGGTAACCTTGGCATCGGATAGTGTTGTTCCATGTCTGTCAGTGTTGAGTAAACCGATGGTGCAAATCATGTTTTTCTCTAAGTATACTAATGGAAAAATATAATTCTTTCAATCTCCCCCTTTGACATTAGTATCAAGAACTAATATGTGCATAATACTAAACTCTTTTGGTATGTATACACCATGTTTATATCCTTGTCATAATATCACTCCCCCTAACTGTGTGCATAGGTATAGTATATGTATCATGTATACTATTCATTCTTTTTATGTACATTATTTCCCCTTTCTTTTACTATACATATGATTTCCTCCTTTTAACTGAGGTGAGTGTGAACATATCAAATTCCCCGTTTCTTTGATACTGATGACAAAAATGTACAACTTGTAATATGACAAAAATGTGCAACTTACAATGTGTCAAAAATGTTAGAATGGGTTGTTTTGATATCTTCCAGCAGTTTCTCCCATTGTTCTTTCAACTGTTCTAGTGCCATGTGTTGCAGCTCTAGTCTTGCATTCATATCATAAATGTTGTCTAGGACAGACATTTCCAGGGTGGCAATTAGAGTATTTTCCTGTGTCATATTTTGTTGTAGGAGTGTAAGTGTCAGTAAGAGCTTAACTTGGAGCTCATTGACCTCATCTCTGTACTTCATCTCTGCAAATTGTATGTCCTATCTTTGTTTTCTAGCCTTTATGATTTGTTCATTGTGCAATTTAAGTGCTTCTTCTGTGTTGGCTAGACTCTGTGCACTAGACTTAACATCAAAATTTATTTTTTCTATCTTGTCGGTATACTCCTAAGTGAGTAGATCTAAAGTGCACAATTTATTTATTAAGGTAACAACTTCTAATAGAATTAGATCAATTGTACTTACCAATTCAGATAGCTTGACCTTTTTCAGTGCCACTTCCTGGCTTATTTTCTCTGCGAGCTTGAATTCATACTTTTGTTCAAGTCTCTCTTCCATAACCTTCTCAACATCGATATTCTGTGATGTTATCAAGCATTGGAGCTTTTTGATCAATATCTATGTCTGGTACAATCTGTTGAAGTATATTTCTTGCTACTTCCAGTACCTTGGCCTCTTTTGCTGCTATCTTTAGCTTGTCTTGAATAGCTTTTCTTTCACATAGCTGGGTATATTTTGTCAATGCAGTCAGATCCAATTGTGTTCTTGGATCATAGACTGAAATCTCAATGATTTCATCCAGAGTTACTAGATTCTTATTCTTTCCTTTCTTCTTCTTTGAGATTTGAGGGGATGCAGATGTATGAACTACCATAGCTAGTTCATTTGTGCATTCTAAATTACTTGGTGATGGTTTTGTAGAGGATTCATCTTGTGTCTTCTTCTCAGTGGGCACATGTCATTTATGTGAAGATGTCTCTTCATTAACCTTGGGTGTTTCTGCAGAATGTGCTCCTAATTTATTTTCCAGCTCATCCTTCTTTCCTTCTTCACCTTTCTCTTAAGGTTTGTCCCCTGTTTCTTTTTTATTTTCTTCCTTATTCTAATCAATAGATGTATTTTTATGATCATCTATTGTAACTTTCTCTGTAGTTTTATCTCTTGTTCCTTTGGATTGTCCATCACCCTTGTCTTCGGGTGTGCTTGTTTCCTTTTCATTTGATCCCTCCTTTCCCTCTAGTATTTTTATTTCCTTCATTAGGAAAGGCATGTTACTTTGAGTTGTGGCTTGGGATTTGTCAGTATTGGTGTCCTACTCGTCAGTTAGAACCTTGTCAGCAGTGACATCCTCATCTTTTTGTATATCTTCTGTAGGGTCTTTCACTTTTGAGTGCATGTTTGAAGTGTCCTGCACTTGTTCATCAGAAATTTCAACTATCTTACCATTTGATGTCTGCACTACTTGATAGCTTTTTTGATCCTTAAGTGTGATAAATATTACATCATCTTTCTTATTTGGATCATTGTCAAAATCATAGTTAGTGATATCTTGGATATTATCATCCATTCCTGTATCTAAGTTAATAGGATCATCATCACTTTCTTGATTGTCCAGAGCAATATGTTGAGGACTTGCATTATCTATCTCCTCCTCTTTGTGGGAAGTAATTGTTTCTCATCACTTGTTGACTCTACCGGTAGATCCAGGAGTTGTCTCCATTTATTTTTTGTCATTGAATCCAGTTCTATAAACTTGTTTTCTAGTAATTTGTACGCCCTTATTTTGGCTACAAACTTACTTGAGTGTTTCTTTAGTACTTCTTTTATCTCTTCAACTTTGGATTCAGGAGGCATCAGTCTCACAAGTATCCTTTCTCTTTCTTCTCTCTTTGTTTCCAAGGCATATGACCACTGTTGGTATACCCTTTTCTCTAGCTCATTGGGAATTTGATTTACAAATTATGCAGGTGCATACTTGTTCTTGATCATTGATTTTATGACTGCCTCTTGTATTTTATTCTGATCCTCTAGGTTCAGTGTATCCCATTTTATGATATTTTTATCAGTCATTGTGCCATGAGTAGAAATGGATTTGGCAGCTTCATCTACCATTTGATTTATAAACTTCTTCTTCACTGTATCAGGCTCATCATCTTTAGTGTCATCCAAGTCAGCCTTTTTCCTAACCAACCTTTTCCTCTTCTTTGGCACGGTGTGTTTTTGACAGTTTGTTGTCTTGGTCTTTTTGTTGGCTGCTTCCTCATATAGGTCCTTACTTGACCTTTCTTAAGTGGTGTGGTGTCAGTTGTAGTAGTTTGACTCCTTGTCATTTGCTTCTTTGCAGGAGGTGGAGATGGAGGTGTATCAGATTTAGTAGCCTCTGTGTCTGATTTATTTTCTTCTTGTTCTTCACCGATGGTGCCCTGCTCATTGATTTCCTCTTGTTGATCCTGCTCTTCCTCTGTGACTGGTAGAATCTTCTTGAGATTCTTAACCATTTTATCCTTTTTTTTTATAGTCTTTGTGACTTCTAGACCTTGTTTTATCTTGGGTTTGGCCTCTTCATATGTTCCAAACCTTGGTTGTTTCTTATCAACGGGCTCATTGATCAGTGCCTCAATTGCACTTGTAGCTTGATTAATATTGATCTCATAGTCCAATGGTGCTAACCAAGTTGTTCTTGGTACAACTGGTATGTGTGTAGTCTATGTCTTCCATAAAACATATCTCATCTTTGTTTTTTTCAACTAGTTGTTCAGGAATCCTAGTTCTTTCCATCATCTTTTCCTTGAACTCAAGGAAGTATGTAGACATAATAGACTCAAAGTTGTCTCCTAGTGACTTAATAAGTTTACTAATCTGTTGGGTTACCGGTTTGGTAGTGTCCCATACAACGTTTCCTACTGAAGGAAAATATTCTAGAAAATAGAAAAATGTACACATGATAAGTGATCCAAACTTACATATGTTTCTATTTAAAGACCTAATTTTGATCATATTCTCATCAAGTTATTTCAATAGGATCTCACACAGATCCATCTGAACTCTTTTTGTTACAATCTTGTAACATATGCTTACCGCTATTGCAGAAATATTGTTCAGTCTGCTAGCCTGAAAGATTTTGTACCTAATAACACATGCACCAAATTTTAGCTCTTAATCAGTGATTGTGTTCACTTTGAGACCTATGTTGTCTCCTTTTGCATTTGTGAGTTTTGTAACTTATTTCATGGATGGATGCTTGTGTGCCCTAAGCTTGTCATTTATCGAATAACCAGTGACAGCGTGAAGAACATCCTTGGTTATTTTTTTGGGTTGGTCTAGCCATAGTTTGTTGTCATGCATCCTACTCAAGACTAACCTAATCCATTCTATTTTGAATTCCATCAGGAAATGTAGGGCATTGGTTAACCCTTTGACCTCCATGTATTTGTGCTCTTCTTTTAGTTTTCCTTCGGCATCACATAGCTTCTTAAAATCTTCATCCATTTCAAGATCACCTATTTCTACGATCTTGCAGTGAATATAAGACCTAACATCTTCTATGAGAAAAACCCTAGGTGGAATTTTTGAAAATGCGCTAACTTCATCGGGTTTCGATGTAATTTCTGGGTAGATTTTGTACTTAAGTTCTACACATGTACTATTCTTCATCAATTTTACCATATTCTTCTTCTCATTCTTCATCTTAGTGGTTCTTGAGGTGGTTGCCATTGTATTTCAAGTATTTAGGGTATTCTCAAAATTAGGGCTTTCTTGATAAAACAATGACAGAGATCTTTTGGTGCCTTTGGTTCAATTTGCAATAGTGATGAAAGATCTATTTGTTGTTTGTGTTGAATCAATCTGGAGATGCTTCTTCCTTCTTCTCTTTAATCACTTTGTTTTCACTTTTCTTTCTCTTCAAATCGCGGGTGAAAAATGAAGTTTTCCTGTCGACTATTTATAGACTTTTTGACCTAAGTCTTTGCATTAAATGCTCAATGACTCATCAGGACGTGAAGATGGGTTTTGTTAGGAGGAAATTTCAAATCATCATCAGTAAAGACATGATGCTTTAGGGTAGTTGTTAACCATTTCACTTTTACCGACGGATATTAGTATTCTATAACGACAACTTCTAAACTTTGCTTGTTTATCGATGGTCATCGGGTTACATTGGTAATTTACCATTTTTACTAGTTTGACCGCCAATTTCTGGTAAGTGTAAACAACTCATTATTATGGTCACTGATGATTTTTGGTAAGTGTTTACCAACGGTGTTGCATTCTTAGATTTGTAACAAGTAAAGTAATATGCATCTTTGGTTCATGCAGATTTTGACTATCTATCAATTTGTATAATAGAATTGATGAAAAATGTGACTTGGTATAGTGTAGTTCCATACTTACTTGTTCATCTCAAGTGGGGTTGGTGGTGTCACCAGATCCATTGGATGGGGTGTCACCATTTGCATTGCTTGGCCCAGCTTCATCATATCTTGAAGCTTTTATCCACATTTTTTCTCTTTCCCTTCAGATATCTTCAATGGTGTTTCCATTGGGATATGTGTTTGTCTCTATCAATCGGTCTTTGCAATATTTCTTGAGGTGAACAACTTTATGATAGTGTAAGCATGCTATTCTGGGGTTTTACCAGCCTCTAGACCTTTTGGTCCATGCTCTCATGTAGTTTGCAGCAATGTGACCATATCTACCACTTGTTGTATAATTTGTCCAAGTATTTTAATCCCATACATATTGATTATTGATTCTCTTTGGTTGATAAGGAACTTCTTTACCTTTTGGCTTCCATGCTTTCTTTTCCTTTTTCTAGCATTGTTCAGATGTGTGCTCATTCATCTTGCATGTAGGATAGTATTTGTCCATCTAGGTTTCCTTCTTTGGCTTTTCTATCTTGCTCTTGCATTCATAAGCCTTATGTCCTTTCTTGTTACATTTATAACAGAATCCTATGAATGAAGATGTGGATGTAGATTTAGGAGTACCTTTCATTTTACCTCTGCATACATTTGATGTGTGCCCTTTCTTTCCACAGTGCTTTCATGTTAGCTTTCTTGGTCTTGAATTTTCATAGACATTCTTTAGATTTGATGATTCTCCATTTTCGGTAAAGCCATACCGTTGTTGTTGTTGTTGACTCTTCATTGTCTTTCAAGCAAGTCATTCATTCTTTTATTGCTTTCTTCAACCTTTCTGATAATCACATTATGTTGTTGCTGAATTCTAACCTCATGCTTTAGCTTTTCATTTTCTTCGCTTAGTTCAGCGATAATCTGTATTCTTTCAATGAGTTCCACATTTATTCTGTTTGCTTCTTGACTCATAAGGATAATCTGATTTGTGAGATCATGATGATGCTCAGCATGTCTTTGAATTTCCATTTCCTTTTCTTGTAGTTTCTCTGAAATCTTCCTTCTATCATGAATAGCAAGTGTTCTTTATGTTTCAGCTTGTCTGGCAGAACTCATCACATCAATCATTCTTACCATCTAGGTCTCTTAACCGATTTGTAGCATCTTTATTTGCTCTGTCAGATGTTGATTGATCTCCTTTAGATTTTTGATGTTCTCTTCTGATGTAGCTGATGTATTACTTGCATTTGATCCTAAATATTCAAAGAAATCTGGAATCTCTTCTTCTTGATAGTATTTTTCATTGTTCCAGGTAGCCATACCTTTTCTTTCATCCAGCAGCTCTCTCATCTTGATTCTTACTTCTTTATATTGTTCATAGAACATCTGTATCTCAAGATTTTTTTTCTCAATATTCTTATCAAGTTTGTACTTCTCCATTGTATGACCTTTGCTCTTAAGCCTTTAATCTTTCCAAGAAGAGACTTGGCTCTGATACCAATTTTTGGAATTAATGGGAATTAGTACTGAGAGGGGAGGGGTGAATCAGTACCTCCAAAACTTTTAACACCTTTCACAATTTATCATTAGTAATCATTCAATCTTGTATTACCAACCATTACTTTTATTCTTTCTTATGCATGTATTGTTTGATCACAATCTTTAATAGTTTTCAACAGTCATAGAAACATTCATGAAATTGATAAACACATAACACAAGATATGTGTAACATATAAAATGGTACTATGTGTAACATAAGAAAAGATGTCACATTTGAAAATGTAGATGTTTGTGTGATGTGTGGGGAAAGATAAGATATTCCTCTTCTATCCAAAAATGCACAAAGGAAAAATCCAAATTGATGAACCCAAAAATGATTAATGCACAAATGAATAAATCATTTGGAAATGAGAGAAAAGAGGAAAGTCTTAAATTCCCCGTTTTATGGAAAGGAATGAATGTGTGATAGATTTAGAATGACTAAGGATTTAAATTGAAATGGATAGGAGAAATGCACTAACCTTGTAATATTCCAGATCAAATAATGTTGTTTTTTGAGGTCTGTAGACTATTTCTAGAAAAATAGAAGTATGATCCGGAAAGGAAATGCAGAGATGAACAAAACCCAGAAATCATTTTCAGTTCTGACACTGTCTTATGAAAAAGGTCGACCTTGACCCACAAATGTCAACCCTGACCCAATAATGTCGACCCTGACCTAGGTCAGGGGTGAGGTTGACCCTGACCTAGGTCAGGGATGAGGTCGACCCTAACCCAATAATGTCAACCTTGACCTGCACAGTTCCAACAGAAAATCTGTTCACGGATCCTAAAAGTTTGCCAAAAAGGGTATCCAGATCTGGTTTCAAACCCACAGTCCCAAACCTGTACCTGCAAGAAAAAGAGGTTTTTTTGTTGGGGGGAGGGGTTTACCTTGGTCAAACCCCAGTTTTGGAATTAACCTCAAATATATGTAATTGAAATTGCAAAAATAAACAAAGTAAATGCATAAATTCACCTTGCTTGTAAAAGTCCTTGTGGAGGATTCGAATCCTTGAATCCACAAGTATGTAT
>MU227806.1:626451-642279 GCA_018584345.1 Thuja plicata | reverse complement strand
GGTTTGGAGAGCAATTTTGGAGGAGAATTTGAGCACTTGAGTTTGGATATTGCAACTTCTCTCTTCTTGTCTTCTTCTTTCATGCCCCATGGCAATCCATTTAGATTAATTTTGCACTTGCATATTATATTAAATTCATATTTCCTTTCATAGATTAATCTTGCATTTGTATTTCCTTTCATAGAATAATCATACATTATTATCATATATATTAACTTCTTTTCTTGCATTGTTATCATATAGAATAGCTTTCATTTGCATTCATACTTGATGATCATGGAGACTAGTATTCTTGTTTTTCCTCTTTGAATCTCTCGTTTTATGGTGTACTTGCATGGGCACAAACTAGGTCAATCTGAGGGCCTCCATTACAAACCCTTGTACTTCATGAATAGAGAGATATGAGTCGCCATTCGAGACCTCATTCTTGAGCAATCTTGAATATAATAACTCATAGAAGTGTGACACATTTTTAGCACACAACAACTATTTTATCTCTCCTAGAAATTTACATATGATAAAATCGTAATTACTCTATGAATATTGAAGATTAAATATTATTTGATCATATCTTTGGTTATTTCATTCCCAAAAAAATAGTGTTTCTTCATGTTGACCCCACATAGGGACATGTGAATGGGGCCAACGTTTAATTTTTTCAATTTTTGCATGTATGGAGTGAAACTTGACATGGTTAGCCTAGACAAATGCGTTGATGATATGGAAGGGTTTCAAGACTCAAACATGAGGTCATGCTATATAAATGAATATTTTCCTTCCTAATGATAGAAGTTTCCTTATTCTTTTTCTCTTTCATATATTGTTCTTAGCATTTCTTTGGTTAATGGTTTCAAAATATGAGACTCTTTGAGCCTCACCTTAGATCTAGTATACATTAGTTTGTGTATTTTCATTAGCAATGAATATTTAGATGATCTTTAAAAAGATCAATGAATATAAAGATGATAATAGGAAGCTTAAAAAATGAGTATATTTTGTTTATGGAACCAAAACCACAAGGTTTTTCACCCTAATGCTAAAACCAAGTCAAATTAATCCCTAAAACCTATTGGTGGAAGAAGAATATATTGAAGAACTAGAAGATGATGTCGATGATAATCAGGATCAATAGTTAGTTGATGATATGCTTGATGAAGATGTCAAAGAAGAGGAACTAGATCATGATGATGTAGGAGTTAATGTTCATGAAGAGGATATGTGTGTGGATGATGACATTATCAAAATGATATCAGTGGTGGTGATGATATAAACAATCCTTACAATGTTGTATCTAGATTGGATGATACAGACAAAGAGTTGGATGAAGAATAAGATCAATGACATTGAAATGTATGATTTATGCAATTATATTATCTATTTGATATTTATTTCCTGGTAGAATTATATTTTAGTTATATGGCTACATAATTAATTCATGATATTTTTAATTTTTATGTCATTACATAATTAATTCATGGTGTTTTTAATTTTTATGCCATTACATAACTAATTCATGTAATTTTTAATGTTGTTAATTCATGATGTTACAACTATTGTAGCTCTCCTAGAAATTTCCATATCATCAAATCATAATTATTCTACGACTATTTATGAGTAGATATTATTTGATCATATCTTTGGTTAATTTATTCCCAAAAAATCATTGTTTCCTCATGTTGACCCCACATAGTGACATATGAAAGGGGCCAACGTTGAATTTTTTTCAATTTGTGCATGCATGGAGTGAAACTTGACATGGTTATCCTAGACGCATGTGTTGATGATATGGGAGGGTTTTGAGACTCAAACATGAGGTCATAATATATAAAGGCATCTCATCCTTCCTAATAATGCAAGTTGCCTTATTCTTCATCTATTTCATATATTGTTCTTAGCATTTCTTTGGTTAATGGTTTCAAAAGATGCATTTTCATTAGAAATGAATATTTACATGATCTTTAAAAATATCATTAAATATAAAGATGATAATAGGAAGCTAAAATAATGAGTTTATATTGATTATGGAACCTAAACCACAAGGTTTGTCACTCTAATGCTAAAACCAACTCAAATTAACCCCTAACACCTATTGGAAAAGTCAAAACATGTCTTTCTTTCAAATTTACAAGAATGTATAAACCTTTTGAAACCACATATGCATGTTATGAAAGTGTATGGCAATCCTACTTATAGCTGAAGTTCACATGAAAAGATAACTAATGGCACTATATTGGAGGATAAACCTATCTATGGAATTAATTTAAGAGGTAAGGGATGCCTCTTAGTGGAATTTTGAGTCTTAGATTAATCCATAGTGCTAAAATTATTTCTATTGTTATATCTATCTCTACAATTTCTCATAATTAACCATTTCATCATCCCTTTTCCAAAGATATTTGTATCATAATATAAACTTGGTCCAATCTCACATTATCCCCTTGTGTAATTATCCATTTCCTCCAAGTTGAATGGAACCTTTTGTACCAATGCATCTTTGTTTTCCTACCCTCATGGATCAAGACTTGACATCACCTTAACAATATTATTTATGTCATATAATATCTCCAAAGTGCCTTTGGCATGCTTTATATGTGTCAATATCAACTAGAGTGAATATATTTTTAAAGTCTTTTAACACATTGAATGAAAATAAAATGACTCATTTGGATTAAGTACTTTCCTAAACCATTCCTTCGTATATATTTCATTTGGATATAGAACCACTGCATCCAGCCCCTAAGTGGAGAGTTGTGAGACTTCACTGGATGAGTGTTGTAAGGCCATTGATTTGAGGAGAAATACTAGGAACCATTTGGCAGTAGGAAATCCAGAGTGACAGGTGATGGCGCTCAAAAAGGGAAAATTGACCAAGGGACAATGACTGTAAGTGATTTTTCTCCCACATTTAGAAATCTTGTTGCAAGTATAGTGACTTACACTCTGTTTGTTCCCATCGAGATTTTTCATGCTATATGTTGGTGAATTCAATCCAATTTCCCATTGACAAACCCAAGTACTACCTAGTATTGATGTCCGGTTAGTTTGAATAGCCAAGCTTTGAGATGTTTAATCAGTTGGGTGGCCAGTTTTGGCCTATGAACTATTATTTTTGTATCTATCTTAGCATATTTTTTCTACTATAAGATTGAAAGGAATTCCCATCACATAAAAACACACGAATTCACTAGGGTTTAAGTTTCTAAAATTCAATGAAATAAATTTATATATTGAGGTCCACAAATGATCAAAGGGACTGAAAATAATACATGGTTCATGAGTGCAATGAAAAATGCAGTGTTTGTCCATAAGAGAACATATAGAAGTAAAATAGATGGAAAAAAGACAAGGAGCCATTAAAAACTTCTAAATGTTTCATTGACTCAACCAAACCTCCAAAATAATAGTACAAATGCTAGCACTAGGGAAAGCCTGAAAGAGAACGCTAATGAAAGTGGACTTTTTTTCAAATTATAGAAGAGTGTAAATGGTTAAAATATATTGTGGGTGTCTAGAAAATGGTGAAGGGATTATGGATAGTGAGGGATCCAATTATCCTCTTTAACTAGATTAGTTTATCCATTTATAAATAGACTAAATTAGACTAATTGGGAGGGACCCAATTAGTCTGTCCATTTAGAAATAGACTGAAAGGATGGTTGCACATGGGATCATTTCACATCAAAGGTGGTCCAAAAAATTTCATAGCCTAACTAACCAGACACCAGTACTACCTCAGAGGGACTATTTTCTTCAAGGAAGGTGGTCCAAAAAAATTCATAGACAGGTACGGAAAGTAATAGAAACCTTCCACCAACTAACCCAATCAACCTCCAAGCAACAAGACAATGACTCTTCTAGATGTGTAGTGCCTCACCAACCCTATCATGATGAGAAGTCTTGAAGGAATAAGGTGGCAGAAAACATATGCATGGTGATGAGGTAAGTTGTTTCTTACTTGGTTTTTTTTTAAAGTATTTTGGAGAAATAATAAGGTTGTAGAATCAAGCAATACTTTTATTTCTTTTTTACAATCTAATAAAGTATATTTTGTTAATATTTTGATTCTTTCTTTTTAGACATTTTGTATATCCATATAACAAAGTTATTGCTTGATAAAATATATATGGATATATGGTAATTATTATGAAAAAATTATTAAAGTTATACGTAAGGAACTAATATAACGAGTGTTTCATTAAAGTAGCAGCAGAAATATTATCACATGATTCCTTCTTTTCTTTTCAGATTAGTTGATTTATTTTCTTCTTATATGCTTCTAGAGTAGCAATAATATTTAGTGATTATCCTCATATTAATAGATTCTAGCTGCAAGACATGTAGCATCCTTTTTGCAGCCATAGTAGATCTTTGTGCAAAAGAGTATTCTTTAATCACTTTGTTTCCCCAATTTATTGTGCCAAATCTGCTCTACACAAGGTCTGATTTACTTAAACCTTTTGAGTGTATATAATCTGAAAATTATGTGTCAACTTTGCAATTTACAGCTCATGTGATTGTACTCTAAAATTCATTTGAAATATGTTGAATAGATGACTATCACCTCCTTTGTCATAAATCAACACCATACTAACCAAATACTATTGAAATCTGAGTATGTATTTCCAGATTTCTTAAGATTGTTTTTTGTTGTTTTTATGGTTATACATCAGTCCCATTTTTTTTTCTGTTATTAATTAGAAACCATTAATATGAGCTAGAGTTTCATATTCTACCATTTTTATGCTTCCCGGTGAAAACCAGTATGATAAGATTGATAAAATACATCAAAGATGTTTGTACAGAAGAATATAAATTTGACATCTCATAATATAAATCTGCTTATTCTTTTTCATATAGATAAAGTTCACAAGATAAATCAGAAATTTCTAACTTTATATTCAGAGTTAAATCTATGTCTATACCGAATGTATAATCTTCAGAATGGTGTTGGATGGGACCAGCACTCAGCTGGTTGCATTTCAATTACTTTTGTTATATACTTTGTTTGTTTAATTAGATTCTTGTTGTTATAATTATCAGCTAATTTTATAAAAAAAAAATAAACAGTTTTGAATTAAAGTTTTTATGTTTCATATGTAAGTAAGTAATCATTTACAATTGAAATACTTTTAAAAAAATAATTCTTGAAATGTTAATATGGCCCTAATTTCTATAATCACAAAGTTATAAATGTCTTTGGGAAGGCATGGGCATTAAAAGCTTTGTTGGAATAATATTAGATAAGGACCAAGCATGGAAAATATATTTTAACCAACATTGAGGTGGTTTATTTCGTTAGTAATTACCATTAATGTTATTAATTTATTATCATTTTTTTTATAATCTTAATTATTACTCTCTTGACCAATTTACCTATTTATTAGGCAGTATTCCTTTGTGATAAACTCAGCTAATAATATATAGCAAAATTATAACCTCAGCTTATGGGTTTTGGTCATTTGGATACACTGCTAGTAATAATAATGATATCCTTTATTTAGGTAGTTTTAGGTTACAATTGTTTCTATATATAGGATAATTATTTCATTGTCGTCATTATTCAAAAATTTATCTATATTTCATTGTACATTGTAACTTGATATATTGTTATAATTTATTTATTTTTTTCTTTGTTAATGCTTTTTATGATGAAAATGCAAATAAAAGAAGGATCTCTTTACATTGATCAAACACTTTCATTATGTTTATTTAGATTGTGTGGTATCAAGATGTTACATGGTTAAATTAATAATATTATTATGTAATGTTAATATCGATATTTTAGAAAATATTATCATAATGATAACTAGGATTAAGTTGTTAGAGTTGCTAGGATCCTTAAGGGATAACATATCCATTGAGTTGTTGTGATATGGAAAGGAAGTTCACCATTGACCATAATGGTGCAAACATCTTTTACTTGCTCGAGGGTTGGCTAGGACCTTAGAGGTCTCATGATGTCATTTGGAAGGGAGGAGAGCATTCCTTTTGTTATTATTTTTGCAATGGTATATATCTAGTGATAATCATACATCTATTTAGGAAATTTATTGTGAATGACACTTTTTGGTATAGAGGTTTATTAAGTAATTGAAGAGCAAACTTTCTTTAATGGGAATGTAACCATTTGCGATCTATCTAATGGATTACTTGAAAGGACTTGGTAACTTGTCCTCAAAGAATTAAAGTAAGGTTTGTTTACTCTTTCTTCATGTCATATACACTCCTTTCCCATGTCATGTTCTGATGTAACTGCTTCATTTTTTTAGGTAGCAATATATATCGATATGGGAATTATCTTTATGATCATGTGTCTAACTACCAACAAATCTTATATTATGCATCTAGTTTTGTAGCCTCGTATGCAGGCACATGTAATTGGGATAAGAGCACAACATAGAACCAGGACAAGATAGTCAGGTATGCAAGTGCAAGTCATGATTTTGATTTGAACATTGTAATAAACTTTATTGTTCTAAGTAGATGCATTGTGATTGCAAATTTTAGTTAAAATATATATATATATATATATATATATATAACAAGAAGAATAACCTTATGTTGTCTTACTTAATGTAATGAGTCATTTTAACTATAAAAAAAAAATGTGCATATTAGTTATGATAGAGTAGATTTAATAGGTTGTGTGATGTCCAATCAAGTGTTTAAAAGTTGGGCATTACAAGATGTTCCCAACACCCAAGGATTAAAAAAACAAGTTTGGTGACCCTAAAAACCATTCCCATTCTTACAAAGTGATCTCTGATCATTAGACCCTTACAAGGTTTATTGATACATTCAGAACTATTGTTACCTCCACATGCATTTGACTAGTAGAGACAACCTTGGTTTGTAATCCTCCAACCCTATACCTTGGGATCACACCATGAAAGAAAAATATTTATAATATAATAATTTTAGAATTTTTCCATAAAGGGATTGAAATTTATGCAATTTTTAATGTCCAATGGATACCCTAATAAGGGTTTGGACCAACAATCACCAAAACCATGATAACTTTTCCAAAACTGCATGAAATTATCTCAAACTTGATTCATTAAAGAGTATATCAAATCATCTTCTAAACATGTCATTTTTGGCACCAAAATATTGTATGGAAAATAAAAAGTCTTTGCAAGTCGAGAAAATAGTGAAATTCTCAGAAATAGCAGTGCTCTTTATTGATTTTTCCTTCAAAATTCAACAACAACCTCCATCCTTGACCCAAAGAGGATTTATATAGTCATTAAAGAACCTCACAAATTTTTTTAACCAACTTTCAATTTATTTTTTCATTTGGGAAACCAAATGCAACTTTTTGCACCAAAATTGTAAAGTTGTTCATAACAGCTTTTGAGCAATTTTGACAACTTTTGCAATTTTCAACCAAATGATCTCCTATCAACCTAAGACTCCTAACCATGAATTACATCAATTTCATCACTTTTGGCCACCTCTAGAGGTGTTGAAAAGTGTTGACCTATTTACGACCAATGTAGGTACCACCAAATAGGTATTTGTCAAATTTGTCTTCCTCGGGTGAGGAAAATTTAGGAAGAGAAGAGGAAAGAAAGACATGTAGTAGGTCTAAAAGAGGGAGATATGCTAGAGATCAAAGGATTAGAATATAATTTCGTAAACACATTATTTTTTCTTGTTGAAGGGGGATCATGTTCTTATGATTATGAGAGCATAGGCGGCATCGAGGTGCCCTTGAGGTACAAACATCCATGGAAATAATGGGTACCCAAGAAAATTCCTCCAATAAATATTGATTTTTGTGTCAACAAGGGATATGTCACATAGCACCATCATCATTAAATAGATTGGGCCTATTTTGCATAGATAGAATAAAGGTTTTTTATGAAAAATGTGTTTAATTGATGGAGTATGTCGGACCCTATTACAATTACAAAGATTGGATGCAGCTAGTTCAATATACACAAAGTAAGCGTAGGTATGCACTATCAAAAAATTATATACAACTAAAAGATAAGCATCAAAATAAAGGAGTGGCAATGTACACTGACAGAAGGCCAAAAGAATTAGGAAACATTATAGGGTTTATAAACAGTACATGACCTGGGTCAACAAATAAGAAACCCAATTGCAAATTTGAGGTGTGTGAGGGTATTCATATGTGCAATAAAATCAATAACTGCAGGGGAAGAGTTGCTAATCAATTATAATTTGAGTCGCATAGATACAAATTTAGTTACTATGGGGGGTACATACTATATACCATTTTACCCAACCTATAATTAATGACTCCAACATACCATTTTATTATTATGTTTTTTTCATAAGTCTATTGGTTTCATTTCAGTAACATTTTTTATATTTAAGTTTTGTCACAATTGGATATTGACCATACGGGAAAGGATTTGACCTAGAGCATAGATCACGATGCATATTCATGCACTTCTACTTGGTAGGTTTACCTCATTGTAATTGTACAAATTAGATACAAGCAAAAAAAATTATTATTACGCTTTTTTTGGAAGTTTATTGGGTTAATTTTGATAATGTTTTTAATATTCTTGTCACAATCAGATGATCAGGGAAAGGCACAAGTGATAGAGGAGAGCATCCATAGGGAGGTGAAATCACTATTATGAAATGATGACATCGCATATTCCGCAAAACCTTTGGATATGATAAGGAAGACCCAAAAAAATGCAATGAAGAAATCCTTCAATTTTTATTCATAGTGCCTCAAACAGATTAGATAAGAGAAAGGGTTAAAATATTGACTGAGAGATCATGGAACTTGCAAGTAAGTTGTATTGAGTTTTTACATTATAACATCAGTTCATTTATGGTTTTATATTTTGTACTCTTTTATGTCATGAACTAAAATATGTGTTATTTTTACAGGATTTTTTGTGGCCTCATGATGTCCATGATCAGGGTACTACAGGTGTTTCCCAGGGAGTAAGGTTTGGTAAAAGTGTCAATTTTTTTCTTCCTATGCATACATCACATTATATGATCCCATCATCTGTGTCTCTATTATCGACTAAAATATCAGCAACACATGGCATGTAGGCATCGGGTAGTGCACCCTCTAGCAGTGAACACATGCGTCAGGACATGTACCTGGGGATGCAAAGGCCACTAGTATTGGTGATATTTTAGCAGCATTTCCTAGATCCCCTTGTATTACTAGTATAGAAACATTGTCGGTAACATTTGTGGTGACCGAGGATTTTGTTCCCATAAAGATAGAGAAGGTCCAGGGAACTTTAAAATGTTTTAATTATTATGTATAATCCAATTGAAAGACTAATTATCCACGATCATTTTGTAGGAAATAATTTATTTTATAAACATTTAAATGATATTATATTGGAGATATTTGGGCCCACCATACATACACGGTGGAATGTCCAAAATCAAGCTTTAAAAGATTAGCTCATTAATTGTTTAGTTGTGTTGTTCCGTAATAACACATTCAACAGAACCAAGGTCCTTAAGAAAGCTGGTACCTTTCTAAAGTATGTGAGGTACAAATTTAGGTCACATTTAGAGAAGAACAAAAATTATGAGCATCCCCCTATGATTCCGGAGAGGGAGTGGAAGGACCTAGTGTCGGGTGGAAAGGAGAAGGATAAAAATGAAAGGAGGAAATACACCACCAGGCCAAGGAAGGTATGTGATACTATCAATAATATAATTATATATCGATTACTCTTTATTTTTACATAATATAACATATTTCAAACTTTTCATAGGCTACCTAACACATCGAAGGAAACAAAGGCAAGAATATAAAAACACAGGCAGCACAAACTTGGCTCTAGTGGTTAACTTTTCATAGGCTACCTAACACATCAAAGGAAACAAAGGCAAGAATATAAAAACACAGGCAGCACAAACTTGGCTCTAGTGGTTATGTGAAATTAGCCACATAAATTGTAAGTATCAATAAATGAAATAATGCATCCAAATAATAAATTGCAAACAATTTTGGTTTGATCACACCATAGGAGAAAAATTTATGATCTTATGCAAAAATGCAGGGCTCTGAATTCAACAGAGTGCCCACAAAAGAGAACTTGGAGATCACCTTCAAGCAAGGCTATGGAGTCGTGGTTGAACACCTAAGACTCTTTACTACATAGGTAAATAAACTAAATGACGTTAATTTAAAATTGAATACTTGTGACATCTATTTAATATTACTTTCTATCATAAATTAATTATGTACCTATTTCTTGTAAACAAGAAAGAAATGATAATACTACACATGACATTGGAATGCATCCTGCTGAGGCTCGCACACAACCTGGAGATGAAGGTCATGGTGTGCATCCCGGTACTGGATGTATTCATGTGATATAAAAAATGCAGTATGGATTAATACAATTAAAAATCTTTAATTGCAATTGGTGTATTAATTGATATAACCTTGCGTGTTTCAACTTCAGAGAATGGAGAGTGTGATCAACATGTTAAGCATGATCAGGAAAGACAAGATCAGGAACATAAGGTGGCCCCATCAGGTAAAGAGGACGACTCTAATATTATTTTAAAAATATTTAATTATAATTGGTATATTAATTAATGTAACCTTTTGTGTTTCAACTTTAGAGTGTGTAGAGCATGATTAGGCTAAAGAAGATCAAGAACATGATGTGGCCCCACTAGGTAAAGAGGACCACTCTAATATTTTTTTAATATATTTAATTGTAATTGGTATATTAATTAATGTAACATTTCATGTTTCAACTCTAGAGGATTTAGAGGTTGTTTAGTATGTTGTGTTGGAAAGTGATAGTTTTGGTATGGTATGAGACATTTATGGGTTGTCATTTATGGAAACACATCTGATATATTGATCGCTTGGAATGAAGTTTGGTTTTGGAGATACAGTCTTCAAAATGACTAAGTACAGAAGTAGAAATATAGAGTATATCAATATTTTTTTGGATAGCAAAGATCGAGTATGACGTTTTATGACTCGTGAGATTAGAGGAAGATACTAAGTATGTGTGACCTCCACTTAAGATCCATTTGGTTTTTCTTATGATTACAGATAGTTAGAGTGATTTGAACGCATACGCAGACAGCAAAACAATGTAACAGAGTAGTTGAACATGTAGTGATGAATCAAGGAGTATAACATGCAATCCTGGAAAGCTAAGTTGGATTATGATTTTGGATAACCTATATTTTGGTTATGTAAGAGCACCGACTTTATATTACTCTTTACATTATTAATTCTATTTTGTATTGAGAGCCAACTATGTGATAATAATTTAGAGAGTCGACTTGATGATGAAAAAGATAAGGAATGATATGTATGTATGCGAATAGAAGAGGCGAGAGCAGAGGTTGACAGAGATCATCGAAGAGCTATGACTGGAAATATCTAAGTATTGAAGATGCTTGTTTTTTTCATTACTGAGAACACTTTGTAACAAAAGTTTTGTTGTAAGAGAGGTAAGCTTAGTTGGCCCCTAACATGGTGTTGTATACCTTTAATAGGGTTGTTATTCCTTTAACAAGGAAATGTATTATGTAATATTCAGCTCCTAATAGGGCTAGGTCTCCTAACAGGGACATTATACTTTAGTGCATGCTTGTGGGTACCATCCCCACCGGGGTTTTCCCTTGGCCAGGGTTTCCTCGACAACAAATTATGGTGTTATGATTTCTTGTTATTTTCTTATGTTCTTTCCAATTATGTAAGCTTATGGTTTATTTTTAATTGGTTTAATTTTAATTTAAAGTGTTGTAATATTGATTCACCCCCCTCTCAGTATTACTCAATCCTAACAATTGGTATCAGAGCTATTGTCCCTAGAAGATAAAGTCTAACAAATTAAGGGAGATCAGAATGGATTCAGAAAATTTGCAAGAGAATTTTGAAGCAACACTTGAAGACCTTGATAAAGAAAAAGTAGAAAATGGTGACTTAAGATTCAATTTAAGAAAAGTTGAGGGATTTGTCAATAAACTAAAGGATCGGCTTGAACTTTCCAGAAATCAGAGACAGGATCTTATGGTTTAGATAAAATAAGATTTAGACAATGATAATTCAATTCAGATAAAGCAACTTGAACAAGAGAATAATACTTTGAAGCTTGAGAATGAGACAATGGCTAAAGATATTCAACGAGAAAATAATGCTAAGAACAAGACTAAAGAAGCTTTGAAAGATGCTAATATTCTGATGGGACAAATGAAGATTGACCTTGATCATTACAAGAACAAGTATATAGAAATGGAGAAATATAATCAGATCATAAAAGGTGAACTTGTTGAGACAAAGAAACATATTGAGAAACTTCACATGAGTAGTGATTTGATCGATGAACAGAGAGACAGAAAGAAACCTAAAGGTGATATGACTGGTATTGGCTTCAATGAAGTTGAATGTTCTAAGAATCAAGAAGAAAAATTTGATGCAAATATTGATGGAGAAAAAACTATTCTTGAATAACCTAAAGAACAGATCAGACCTTTCAGAGGTAGATGTTTTGGATGTAACAAGTTTGGACACATGAAGAGATATTGCAGAGGTAATACCCCTTTCAAAACTTTTTCTGGTTATTGTTTTAATTGCAATACATATGGGTACAATAAAATAGAATGTAGGAAACCTAGTCAATCTAGATACAGACAAGATTACACCAAAGAAGAATCAGCAGCTAAGATCACATGTTACAAATGTTATAACCTTGGACACGTTACAAGGAATTATAAGTTACAAGATAATCAGAACATAAGACCTCCTATATTCTACAAATGTAACAATCCAGGTCAGATAAATAAGTTTTGTAGGTATAATGGAGTAAATAACAGAAGAGTACCACCTCCTATGGATACAAAGAAGAATGACAGCGATACTAGTAAGAGTCTTGCAGAATACAAGAGTGATTTTGACAATTGTTTCAAGAAAGCAAATGATAACAATAGTGGTAAGGTATGGAGATTCAAAGAGTCTAATGATGTATTGGTTCAGGGAGAGATAGTAGATGCTACTAGATCTTTGCCTGATGCTAAAAAAGTAGAATCAACCTAAATGGTTGAGCATGGCCTTAGGGGGAGCATTGGATGAACATAGAAAATTATATCTAGCCCCTAATTCTGAGGAGTAAGCTCTAGCGAGCTTAGTTGTGATATGTGCAGACATAATATAACTTATATCTATGAGTGCAACATCAGACGATGCATATTCTATGATCACGGGATTTATAGTTGACTGGATAGTGTACGATTTTAAGTATATTGGGTAAGGTGCATTTTACACTTAACGATGAATAAAAGGACATCTAAGATACTTATTTCTTCACTATTTGAAGAGCAGCGACGTAAGGAGAACAAAGATTAGAAAGTATTAGACTATCTAAAAGCTATATTGCATGATCGATCAAAGTGGGAAATTGGAATTCAGCGTAATTGAGGTATTTACATCATCTACTTATATAGAAGCTATGGATGCACCTTTTATTTATGATGTTGTAGATCGACCTAGATACAAAATCAAGAAACATTTATTTAAGTCTTGTGAAGACGACCCTGGAGGGGCATTTTCCCAAACACCGCATGGCGTCTTGCATGTAGAAGATATTAGGGAATACATTCATTGCAAGTATGATATATTTCCTTTTGATGAAATTTCTACTGAAATGGAGTATATGATTGATAATGGTAAAATAAAGGATGAACACAAACATGTTGATGATTTGAGCATTATGAAAATATTTAATTTATGAGTTCACCGAAGATGAATGGTTCAAAATCATACTTAGTAGAGTTCATGATCATTTCATCTGGATAGGAGAGAAACCTATAAATATATGTAGTCAATTGAATCATGAGATAACTAGATTAGAACACACTAGAGTTATTCCTGTGGCTGAGAAAAACATTAAGAAACAAGTCAAAACCCTAACACATTCTTAATGTGATAGGCGAGCTATGACAGTGAATGATATTTTCTTACAGGATGTCAGAATGATTGCTATGATACTTGGATACAAATTATACTACAGCAGTAGACCTAATTCAATTTCTACAGGATTCATTATGATGACTTACAAGATGGTAAAGGAAAACACTAAATATAACCTATGCGAGGTTCTTGCGTAGTAATTCTTGGAAAATGTAAAGCTAATTAAGAAATATAAATCTAAGACCTTTAGATTTGGCTCACTCCTAGTTCATATGTATATCCACATTGAGCACAAGTTTCCAAGCATGCACCCTAGAGCATGGAGAGAAGGGATACCCACTGGTATTCAGACATCACAGAGCTACCGAAGGAAAAATAGCACATGGTTTGATGGTGAACTATTTAGCATGATCAAAATTCTTCAAAGGAAAATGAAAGAAAGAGTTGGTTGAGAGATACAAGGATAAAATTTATTTCATGGTTGAAACTAATTGTGTATGTTTTGAGGTAGATATACATAGAAATAAATGGTGTTACCTTGTGGGTAATGAAGTCAATTTAGAACTTTTAACTATGTAGATTGAACATGTCTGGGATCTGAAGTAGATACATCTAAGGAGAGATGGGGCACATATGAAGAAAAATCAGCTAAAGTCAGAGAAGAGCATACTAGAGGTATGAGAAAAATAAAAGTAGAAAAAATATTGATGATTGTGGAGCTCAGGTAGGTTTAACCAAAGAAGAGATGAGAGAAGTAAGGAAGAAGATAGCAAAGAGAACTTCTGGGTTGGAAAGCACTGCTACTGCATCCCTTCCACCTCTAGAGATTGAGAAAATAGTTAGTCCACCTTCTACAATAATTAATTTAACCACCACAGAAGACATTGGAGGAAGAGATAGTTAAGCATGTACCTCGTAGAAACACAAGATCCACTAAACCAGATTCACCTCCTAAGGAACAGAGGACTGAAGGAGAAGAGAAGAAAGCCAAAAAAGAGACCACAAGTGGCAGACATGTAAGGAAGCCTAATTTGAAGATGTTGGAAAAGAGAGCTATTGAGCAAGGAAAGCTTGTTTCAGTGAGAAAATACTATGATAGGTATGAGGAATCTGATAAACTAAAGATTGAAGACATAGTGGTAAATCATTTACTTGTATCATCTTAAAATGGAAGCACTTCCATGATAAGAGAATTTATCCCTCCTTAGGGGACATTTTTTACCTTCATCATATCATCCTTCTGTTTATGCATCATCTCATGCTTCTGTGCTGGTTCAGGACCCTGCTTGGGCCTCTCCGGGCACCTCCTACCCCACCTGGCATATTTTCCAGGGGTTCTGACCCCCTGGGTCAAGGTCGACCTTGATCTTGACCTAGATTAGGGTCAACCTCAACCCTGATCTAGGTCAAGGTCGACCTTGACCCTGACCAGGGTCCCCCTTTCAAAATAGGAAGCTTGTCGGCTGCCGGGGGTCATCAAAAATTTAGTTTTCCTGCTTCCAGGTTGGCTGTTTCAGGTTCTGAAGCGTTGATTCCTAAATTATATTTAATATAGGTCCTCTCCTATGGGTAAAGGCTTTAATGGGAATTTAATCCTCCTATGTAGGCCTCCTTGGAAGATTGTGGCCTAATTTCATATAAAAGGGAAGCTTTCTCTCTCATTTTCTCTAACTATCATCAAGCAAATGAAGTCTTCTAAGTGATACTAAGCGATATTGAGCATAAAAGGAGAAGTTTCAAGCATCCATTGTTTCACATATTTCCAAGCTCTCAAGATTTTCAAGTCTTCCTCTCAAGCATTGAAGTTCTCCATTGAAGATCAAGGATTCAAGCTCTCAAGCCTTTGAAGGGATTAGGTGCAAACATTCAAGATTCATCATTCAAACCCTAGATCTAGCCATCATGGTGGTGTGATCTTCCTTCAA
>MU227806.1:547728-572177 GCA_018584345.1 Thuja plicata | reverse complement strand
TTTTGGCACTCCTTGAGATGTACCTCAATATATAGAAGACTGTTAAGTCCTTCTCAGTTAAGAGACTTGATGCTTCAATGGTTAAACTGAAACACTATGACCTATTCATATTGCAACTTGAATTGCAGATTTTCAAATATTTTTAAGTACATTACCTCTCTGGCCAATGTATCAATTCAATCCTTGTGATCCACACTTTAGGCTCTATGATGTTGTGCCCACTATTCGTCAGTGTCTACAGAATTCCTTAGCCCTTCCTTCAGCTTGTTTGATCAGCACTGCATGAAGTTGTTCTTCATCAGTTTCTCTTCAGAATCCTCTTTCTATTCACTCCCCTTAATCCCGTTCGTAAATGAATTAAGCTTGTTTCTTATATAGACATAATATTCATTGTTTCTTGGTTCTTGATTCTTGGTATGATAAACAATCTAGCCAATTAGATTTAAATCATAACTCTTGATTTGTCTCGTAGATATCTTCTTGCCAACTGTACAAATCATCTTTAAATCAATCACTTATCTCTAGTCGAATAAAACAAAGTAGACAACCAGTTAAGTCTATATTTAGCTCTGCCAGCTAGATATTTTGTCATTTTCTGAACTCTCTGTTCTGTCGGTCACCACTACAATTGGTTTTCAGTGACAACTGACTGATCCGTCGGTGAGACTCCAATTAGCTTTGTGATCTCCGTCCGTCGGGAATCGTTGGAATTTTACTCATCGGGCAACTCTGTATCTTTGGTCGTCGGGAACTTTGAGTCTTTAGCTCGTCGGGCAACCTTCTGACTTTGCTCATCGGGCATTCTGTGGTTTTTCTTCGTCGGGAAACACTATGCTTCTGATCGTCGGGTATACTATGAATTTTCTTATTTTCTCTGTCCATCAGGTGCACTCGGTTGGTGTTGTTTGTCACTTAGTGAATACTTGACTTTTATGTATTGTTGAAAGCATAACTTTGGTTCCTTTGGTTCTCTGAAGTCTTTGGCATTATGTACATGACTATATAGTCCATTAACTGATTTAATGACTTGCATTATCTTTCAACTTAACATTATCAAACATTCAATCAGTTACATGTCATCAGATGAAGGTAACCAAAGAATAGAACGGGTACTCCCAAGGTATTTGAAATTTAATCACACTTAAGAGCATATTATTGGAGATAAAAATGTTGGAGTAATGACAAGGAGTAAGATAAGGGAAATTACTTGTTTACTATCTGAATTAGAATCTACAACTGCTAAAAATTCTTTGGAAGATGATGATTGGGTCAAGGCTATGAAAGAGTAAATTGATCAAATAGAGAAGAATAATACATGGACTTTAGTTCCTATACCTACTGACAAGAATGTTATAGGTACAAAATGGATTTTCAGGAATAAGCTGAATGAGAAAGGAGAAGTGGTCATAAACAAGGCAAGACTAGTTTGCAAAGGATATGCACAAGATGAAGGACTGGACTATGGTGAGACCTTAGCACCTGTTTCTATACTTGAAGGTGTAAGGGTAATTTTGGCATATGCTGCATATAAAGGTTTTAAGGTCTATCAAATGGATGTAAAATTTTCTTTTCTGAATGGTGTGTTAGAAGAAGAAGTATACATTGACCAACCTGAAGGTTTTGCTACTAGAAAAAGTAAAGATGTGGTATGTACATTTTATAAAGAATTGTATGGATTGAAACAATCTCCAAGAGCATGGTATGAAAGGCTACATGCTTATCTTATTCAGATAGGTTTCACAAGAACTAGCAACAATAGTAATATATATCTAAAATCTAAAAGTGAAGACAAAATATTGGTTGCTAAAATTTTCGTTGATGACTTAATATTTGGTGGAAATGAAGCATTGAACGGGTCATTTGTAGAAGAAATGAGGAAGGAATTTGAAATGTCTATGATTGGATAAATCAAATTCTTTATTGGTCTTCAAGTACATCAGATAAAGAAAGGAATATACATCAGTCAATCCAAATATGTGAAGGAGATTCTAAAAACTTTTGGCATGAATGACTCAAACCCAGTGGGAACACTTATGGTCACAGGCTGCAAACTATCTAAAGAGGATGAATCCAAAGAGGTAAATGAAACTCTATATAGATCCATGATTGGTAAATTGCAGTATATTGTTCACAGTAGACCAGACATTGCACATATTTTTTGTATTGTTGCAATTTTTTCTTCACATCCAAAGGAATCACATATGGTTGCAATGAAGAGGATCTTCAGTTTTCTCAAGGAGACTGAAGATTATGGATTATGGTATGGTAAGGATGGAGTTTTTTGTTTGAATGTGTTTATTGATGCAGATTGGGAAGGTAATGTTGATGATAGGAAAAGTACAAGTGGTGGAGCATTCTTTCTTGGTGAAAGATTAGTCTCCTGGACTAGTAAGAAACAAAATTGTATTTCTCAATCTACTACAGAGGCAGAGTATGTTTTTGTTGCTCTCAACTATCAACAAGTAATGTAGATAAAATAAGTTCTTGAAGGAATTCATGAGAAGGTTACATAACTGGTTGTTATGTGTTGTGATAAGACTAGTGCAATAAATATTTCCAAGAATCTAGTAATGCACTCGAAAACAAAGCACATTGCAAAAAAATATCATTTTCTAATAGAACGGGTACAGTAGAAGGAGGTAAGGCTTGACTATGTACCTACTAAAGAACAAGTTGATGATATATTAACCAATCCATTACCAAAGGATACCTTTGAGTATCTCAGAGGTAGATTAGGGGTTATTCCCCTATCTGAAGTGAATTAGAGGATGATGTTGGTAGCATTAGTTCATATGTATGGATTGGTGTAAAGATGGACTACTCCATCGGTGGAGAAGTATTAGTGTTGAGAAACGAACAAGCAAGGAATAGGTAGTGATGAATGAATGATTTGACACCTTTTCCATTATTGTCAAAGGGGGAGAATATCTATCTCCTATGGGGGAGAATATTTGAATATTTACATTTGACAATAGGGGGAGAATATGTATGCATAAGAGAAGAACATTGAAAGGGGAAATATATGAAGATGATGAATCAGTATATAGAGGTACAGAAAGAAGTGGAAACATTTTGCATAAGTCTGTAAGCATATTGTCATAAGAGAGATAGAGTGTTGCCATCAGAAACTCAACAAAGTGATATCAATCAGAAATCAGAAGCTAAGAGAAGATAAGAGTGTTTCCATCAATGCCAAAGGGGGGATTGTTAGCATAACTAATGCAGTGATGCTAAGTATTGCATTGATGAAGACTGGGATAGATTTGATGACAGGAGAATCAGTTATTAGGTTGCCATTTATGTCAACTGATTGACTTAGTGTTTTCAGTATGTTACCAAATATTGTGTGAATGAATTATGAGTTCTAGTATGTTTCTGAAGTTGCTATTCTAATGGAAGATTATGGTGTGTTATAATGCTAACTTTATGACCGTGACTTTTGATATGAAGTATTGAGTTGGTTATGTTTGAATGATATCAAACTAGGTAACTCCTAAAATAGTCAGTGACAAACTACTGGTGATTTGAATGTTATCTCAAAATGGTAAAGTATTTGATGGAGCGGTCATAGGATATGATTGAGAAAAATGTACAGATACTAGGTTTTTGATTGTGACTCATATTGTTGACCGACACAACTAGTTTGTTGGATTGGAAGTGGTGTTAATAGGATGAACAGGTAAACAGACAGAGTTCTTGAACAGGTAATGAAGATTTGTGAATCGGTGAAGAAATTTGGTGTAGCAATAGGATCGATGATGTTTTTTGTGACGTAGTAAAGCAGTTCCGTGATTTGTGGAACATATTTGACATCACATTGCCTGAGGTATGCGTTTGAGGTGGATTCTTCAAGAATTTTCTCTTGGTCAAACAAGTTTTTGAAGATGGTTTAATTTCCAAGGTGGAATCCATATGGAAGCTGAGGTGTTCAGAGAAAAATATTGTATGAGTTGTTAGATACATTGTATCTTACCTAAATAGATCTAGATCATTCGTATCTCAAATCTAGGGTTTGTTTTAAGTTGGTGGAAGAAAATCTATATATTAAAAAGTTGCAGAAGGAGTTATTTTTTTATTGTGAATTGCAGAAGGATTCGGAGACAAAGAAAGTGAAGGAATCAAGTGCCATCAAGCCAAGGAAGAGTATAGTGTGTGGAGAAGAGTTTCAGAGCTCAATTGGATCTGATCATGATGAGGTAGTGCAATTTCAAAGATCATTTTATATGTTGCTTACTAACAATTGTAACAGTGAAATCCCTTAGCATGGTGGATTCTAACAGATCCTTTTTGTAAATCCTCTAACAAGGTGGAATTCAAGTTGAATGTTCTAAAGTCCTCTAACAAGGCTGATCCTAATAGGGAAAAGATCCTAACAGATCTAAAGGCAAATCCCTTAACCGGGTGACACCTAACAGTGCTTTTGTAACCTTTAACAGGGTAAGCTCCTAACAGGGCGTATTCCAGAAGAGTGTAGATTTAGTGGGTACCAACTCACACCGTGGTTTTTCCCCATTTGGGTTTCCATGAGATAAATATGGTGTTTACATTGTGTGATTGATTACTTGTGGATGCATGCATTGAAAGTTCTTATTTATATTAGTTGTTGAATGTTTTGGTGCTTAAAGTTTAAAGAGGTTAAAATTATGAATTTATTGATTACTGATTCACCCCCTCTCAGTAATCAGACCTTTAACAGGAATTCTCAGTCAAATACAATCAACAAGGGTTTTCTTGGATGTTATTATTGGAAATGCTCTGCCAGAAGTTAAGCCACGAAGATAAAGCATCTGATTTACTTAGAAAAATAATTCTATTTACATGATACACATAGAAAATTTGTTTAAGAGGCTTCAAAGACTTTCAAGGAAATGCAATTGTCAAAGCGGCCATGATCATAACCTTCACTATCATCTTTGTGAAAAACTGTGGAACTGTAAAGAATTGTCATTGATCTGCAAGATGTGGAATCATGGATAGTGTGGGAATATGTTTAAAGTTTAAATTTGTTGAAAAAATTAAAGAACTTTCAAGATTATATTATGCAGGGGCCATAAGGGGTCCTAAGGCAGCGTAAAGACAAAGGTCACGACCTCTTCTAATAGTCATGTTGTAAGGTGCATGAAGTTGAGTTCCTTGAAACAAATCATGGATATCCACTGTTGTGTGATCTAAGCAGCACAATGTTTATAGTTGCAGTTGCTACAGTTGGCATGCTTGTAAATGTGTAATGACAAAATGAGGCACATGAAACCTTTGATAGAATGTCTTCAAGAGACATTGGCATATTGTGTTTGGTTACAGACACCAAAGGATGCGGATAGAAAAGATCCACAAATGTTTTGAACAGCAAACTTGATTTGTGAGGTGTAAAGCCAAATTTCACAACCTTGCCAATTCCTCCTTGCACATGTCATAAAGGAATCTTTCGAAATGGTGTACAAACATCCTTTGAAGCAGAAAGAAGATGATTTATGTCAGATGTTGCAGTCACATCTCACTCTAGTAGACATGGCATTCAGTTTCATAATGTCATTCAAACAGAGAGGTCACTTCATGTATGCAAATGAATGCGAACTCATAGAGGAATCTCGTGATTTGTTTGACGGAATACCTAAAAGATATGTCATCTCAAGGGATGTATTGAGATAATTATAGAAAACGCACAAAATGGATCATTGAATCTGTTTATAACACAAATGAAAATTAAGCAAATGTTGTAGCCTGGTGTAATGAAAAGATTTAGAAATTCTCAAGAAAATACTCTGTTAGATATGGATGTAAAGCATGGAATGTACAGGGGACGACCCATCAATTGTTTGACAGAATGCCTAATAAGAAATGTGATCTGATAAAATTCAGAAAATGCCATGAATAAGCAAAACATCGATTTAGTGAAAGACTTTATAAATTCTCAATTAAAAGCTTTTAGCAGAGCATGAAAGTTTTTTGGTGAAGTGTTTCAAGGAAATCTGCTTTCGTAGAAAGTAATGACTATAGAATATGCATAAAATGGATTCGTTATGGATGGTTTCTTGAAAGGGTCTAGTACATATGTATGTAAAGGTGATATCCCATGCAAAGAATATGAGTTATCCGACAATACTTCGGTGAAATATGGTCTCATGAACTTTGATAATCGCAGCCTACATTAAATGAATTTAGAAACTTTTAAACATTTGTAATTGGAAAGTTTGAGTTGTTTGACAAAATGCCAAGAGAAACACCATACCAAGGAATATACCCTGGTTAGTGATGTTTTATAGGCATGTATTCAAAATGTGTGATCATATACAATGTCTCAACTATTTAACAGTTACTTCTAAAAGATACAATCTTCTGGATGCAATAGTTACAAAATATTCATAAGGTGGATTTGTATTTAAAGAGAGAAAGTTGATTGTGAGCTTTGTGAAGAGTGATAGGTGGATCTATAAACAATTATTTTTCATTTTGAAACTTTTGGCCCACAACTAGTGATCAAATTTCATTAAGTCTTTGATATTTGAAGAAAGGTGAAGTACAATACCAAGGACAATAACCAATTTCAATACTCAAATGTACACTCCCAGAAATAGCAGATACAAAGTCAGGTCATGTAGATATCATTGATTTTTGGAAAGGGATGGAAAAAGAAAAGAAGACCCCGTTAGCTCAGAAGATATTGGACAATGGGTTAGCTCATGTTGTAGGTCATCCATTAGCAGTTCAATGTCCTGAATTGGTTCTAGAATGCATGAACGTGTATGATCTAGACACTAGAGAGGTTAAAGCAGCATAAGGAAATATAATAGTGAGGCTTGATCCTATATCCATTGCGATCTCTTTCAGGTTGCCAATCAGAGATGAGTTTGCAGACATCACTAAGGAGAGCGTTGAAACTTACTTTAACAAGAACCAAAAGAAATGCTTAAATACCATAGCTAAGAGTTGGTTGGTGTCACTAAGGAAAGGTCAGTCACAGTTACCTAAGACACTCCACATATCACTTTTTTATTGAAGACATATCTGACATGGTGACTCTTCTCAACATGTTGATTGGAAATTAAAATGTTGAATATTTTCAAGAGTGGATGCTCATGTACATCAATACAATAACCATTAGCAATCAATTTATTGGTGAGTTAGTGATTGGGGAGAGATTATTATTAATAGCCTTCATAATCAGTTAACTCAATTTGAGCTCAATCAGTGATTCCACATATCTTCATACCTCATGTATAGCATTACAAGCATGAAAGTTTGGTTTGGGCTTGATTCTCAAGGGGAATACAAGAACGCAACTCCAATCTACAATTATTACCCACAATTGTAATTAAAACATAGTTTCATGCATTTCTGCAGAGTTAATGATGCATTCACAGTGCTCACTATCATAGAGCTACAAGGAAACATTGAACTTAGAATTTAATCTGAAGCGGCTGCCCTTATCCAAAAATATGGAAGTTACTTCATGCAATTCCCTTGCTTTACTTATATATGTATCAGAGGCTTTGACGGATGCCCATTCGTGCTGCCATATTTTGTAGATGATAAACTTGTGTTGACTAAAGTTTGTAGGCAGATTGGTCAAGTTAATAAAAGATGTCGGAACAAGAGTAGAACGTATTCCTTTCTCAATGGGCATGGATCGGTACAGTTGCAATTCTTCATCAGATGCACAAAACATAAAAAGGTCTATTGTCAAGCTCACCTTATACTTTTACGATGAAAGGTTTCCATTTGATAGTAAGGGGTATGTCAAAGATAATTTAGAGCTTGGACCAGGATATCTTCACTTCCCAACAATGGAAGACTTCTGGGAATATTGTGAAGATGACTTTGAAGTGAGAAGAAGGGATTGGATGAAATTCACAATTAGGAAAATCATTGGTTTCAAATTGGGATGGGATGTGACTGGTATACAAGAGGATGAATTAGATTGGATCCATCCCTTCTACTTTGAGAGGGTCCAGTTATTGTCATTGCCCTTCATTAACTATTCACTTCATAAATTGAGAATTTTGAAGGAAAGAAATTTCTATTTTATGTAAAGGACAAAAAGATGGTTTAAGAGGAAATTTATAAAAGTCACAACCACTAGATCAACAAGGAAGGGTAGCTCCTCTAAAGGAAATAATTCTCAGCAAGGTACATCTAGGCCATTTGCTCCTCATATTTCATCTGTCACTACTAATTTGCAGCAAAGTGCTCAAGGCGGAGGTGATGATGAAGATCCTAATATAGGAATAAACCTTGTTACAATATGTGAGACCAATCCCATAAGCAAGAAGAAAAGGTTAAAACCAAAGGAAAAAAGGTCTAAATCCAATGCAAGAAATGATGGTAGAAGCTCAAGAAATGACTTCATTGCCTTCATCATTTGTTGATGAAATGATTCACTCTCTTTCTTCTCCTACTAGCACTCCTTGTGATGCCAATGTGTCTTAGGAGGTTCCAGTTATCAATGTTGAAAATGATCAAGCCATTTCACTTATGGTTTTGAACGTTCCTACAATAGTTAAACCTCCAACATCAGCATTCTCTACATCCTAACTCCAACAAAGTCTAGAAAGGAAGAAGAAGATGGTTATCTAGTTAGAAACACCAAATATGGACGTGGTCACCAATTTAGTGCATAAAAGTGTGAAAGTGAAGAAAACCAAAGTAGATTCCAAATTAGCAGTGAATTCAGCTTCAGGCAACTTGTTTGTTGAAGTTGCACAGCCTACCATAGAAAAGGATATAAATGAAGCTAATGAATCTGATTTTAATGTATCTCAGATAGATTTGGGCTATGTCACACATAAAGGAGATATTCATAATTTCCAAGTCTCCACAACCATATTGGTAGAACAAACAAACCAAGGATTGGCTCAAACATCAAGTTCAAACTTTATCTTCATGTCTTCAATCAATTATGGGAGCCCCAACATTGACTCTTCAATCCACTCCAGTTGAAAAAGTTGTCAATCTTGATGGAGTAGCTAATAAAGATACAATAGAAAATATACGGAAGCATCAAATGTATGGCAGTATGGTCAATGATTGGATAATCCACATGAAAGGACAAGCTTTTGATTTATTCAATAGAATAAAAATAATGTACATCAAGGCAAATCAGTTCGAGCATAAAATTTCAAAGGAGCTAAGAAACATCGGAGAACAACAAATGTTCTGGAAGGAGATCGTGAGTAATCTCAGAGAAATAAAGAAAATGGACAACAATATGTTGACATCACTCAAATTATTTTCGAGTGAGGAAGAAAATCAATCTTTCATCTGGCTTGAGAATATAGAATGAAAATGTACAAGTATGAACCAACTAACAGCTAAACAAGAAAAGTTGTTAAACATTTGTAGGCATCTCAAGCCCAAAGTGTTGAGCGATTTACCAGCAATCATTGAAGACATATCAATTAATGAACAGACTCGGGATCCAGATGTCTAAACAATACATAGAAGTTTTAAAGCTAGGATCAATTCAGAGCTTAATGACAAACAACATTCAGGAGTAGATGTGATGATAAGTTTGAGTATCATTTTAGTAGCTCTAGGCACGTGTTTATCACCTACCTAGCGACAATAAGGAATTGGATGAAGTTCAGCGAGATAATGACATATGCAAGTTAAGGATGAAAAGTGTGATTATTCTCAAGAATAAATCCTTGGCTCATATCATCAAATCATTCAGAGCTTACAAAGCGAATTCTTCACAACAACAACCACCACTGCGAGTAAAGGAGTGTTAGTTGGAGATGCTAGCATAAGTACTTGAACATCAACTTTACAGTTGCCTATTAACTCGTGTTTTATTTCCTTGTGCATTTGGATAAAGTTGCAATTTTGTTATTTATGTAACTTTTTGTAAATATTGCAACTTCAATCAATTTTGGGTTTTAGTTAAGTCTTTGGCTTTTATTTTGTTAAAGTTAGAATTTGGGGGCTTCATTTTGTAAAAGTTGGAGTTGGTTGAAAAAATATGGATAACTTCCATACTCTAACTTGGTTAACTTTACTAACCCTAAAATTAGTTATGATAGGATGCCTATAAATACAAGGAATATTGCATGTAAGGGGACTTTTGACACTTTATGATTTTGGGACAGCATTGTTATGAGGTTGTGTGACTTCATTAAATGGATGCAAAGCAATTTTTGGAGGTTTTTCCAGCTTTGTAATGTGCTCATATGTTTTCCTCGTGTTCATCTTATGGGAACATGATAAATTTTCTATAATTTCACTCCATTTCATAAAGGCAATTGTCGCATCTGTTGATTTTTGTCATGGAATACTTTTTTTGGTATCTTTGAAGTATGTATATGGCACAGAAATCTAATTTTCATCATTGAAGTATACTTGTGCATAGTCCTTGGTTTTTAATGGTGAAATACATCGAATAGTGGCCTTTCAATAAAATCTTGATAGCTTTTTGTATATCTGTTATCAAGAATCTCAAATAGTGGGATTTCTCTATTTTTCCTTGTAAATTTTATTTCAAAAATCAAATAATTAGATCATACGAGGGAGCTGCTCCTCTCAAACACAGAGAAATGTCACACTGTTGAAGTGATCTATCCAACTGTTGTAGGCAATTTGTCACTCTAGCATTAGGCAGTTTGTCAAGAAATCTAAAGTGACATATTCATTTACCAACAATACCATATCAGGTTGTCGAAACACAATTTGCATCTTTTACAATCATTTTAAGACAACTTGCAAAGATGCAAGAGGCTTTGAGTGCTATGGTCATCAACACCTTGTGGAGTATATGGAATTAGTCGAACACAAGAAAAAAAAGCCTCAATAAGTAAGAGTATGGATCCTTGATGATGAGTGGTGGGATTGTGTGAAATAAGTTTTGAGTTTCACCAAGCCCATCATGAGCATGATTAGGTATGTTGATATTGATCGCCCATGTTTGGGTGAAATTTATGATGGCGTGGACACCATGATGAAGAAAATAAAAACAATAATAGAGACCAAGGAACGTGACCCAATGGATACAATTCTCAAAATAGTGAAACAAATTATTGTTGACCATTGGAACAAGATAGCCACCCCCTTACAAATATTAGCATTTGCTTCGATGCCAAAATATTATAGCAAAAAGATACTTACAATGCCAAGGAGGGTGGTACCATATAGAGATGTGGAGGTTGCTACTAGTTATAAGGTTGCATTTAGAAAGATATATTCAGATGATGCAACTCGAAATATTGCCTTGAGCGTTTGGCCAATTTGTATCTTCAACAAATCATGATGTTTATGTTTTTCATGCCAAATATAAGACGAGTGTTGATGAGTGGTGGTATGTACATAGTCAAGGCTATAGAATGGACACTGTGGTGAAGAAAATAAGAGCAATAATAGAGGCCAAGGAATGACCCAATGGATACATTTTTAAAATAGTGCATCAAATTATTGTTCATCGTTGGAATAAAATGACCACCCCCTTACATATATTACCATTTGCTTTGATGCCAAGATATTATAGCAAAAAAATACTTGCAATGCCAAGGAAGGTGGTACGATATAGAGATGTGGAGGTTGCTACTAATTATAAGGTTGCAATTAGAAAGATATATTCAAATGATGAAACTCAAAATCCTGTCTTGAGCAAGTTTGGCCAATTCGTATCTTCAAAAAATCGTGATGTCAAATATATGATAAGGGTTGGTGAGTGGTGGTATGTATTTGATCAAAGCTCCATTTTCTTACAACCTCTTGCTATTAAAAATTGTCTCCCAAGCATGTATCTTTTTAGTTTTTATTTTTATCATTTTTCATTCGATGTTATCATATTAAAATAGTTTTATTTTATAATTTATGTTTTAATACTTCAACTTTTTCAATTTTGATTCTCGGATTATATAATTAAATACTAAATATTGTATACAAAAAAGTTTGCTATTCAAGTCAAAGTGGTAAAATCAACTTTGATGACCAATATTAAATATTGTTTGAAATTATACTCACTTCAAAATTTAGTGTGGGTTTTGATAAAAAGAATCTTTAACTGGTAGAAGGTGGTTGGTAACAGAAGACAAAGTTGGACAAGTGGCAGTTTGAGAAAAGAATGCTAGAAGGTGGTGGACAAATGGTAAAAGGAATTACAAACAAGCATGCAAACATTGTCTATTCTGGGGTTTGAATATGTTTGTTATATATTTGGATTTTGGCTTGCATTTGATTTCATTCTATCTTGTCATTTGAACAGACAATGATGTTTCCTTCAAAGGCTGGTAAACCAATGAAGGTGAATCTTTAGGGCTGAAAAACCAGGAAGATTTGAGGCTCAAAGGCAGTGGTCCAGAGGCTCTCCAAGAGCAATCTCATCTAGAGATTGTATTTGTGCTGAAAGGCTTTCCAGCTGTTCTGTTTCTTTAAGTTTTTACAAATGTTTGTAAGAGTTTGGAATGCATAGGTTAGGATTGTGAGTTTCAGTTTGTATTGTTGTTTATGACAGAACAAATTTCCATTGTTGGAGTGCTTTTTCATGCATTTTGCTGATAAGAATAACCATGAAGGGTTTGGAGAGTTTTTTTGATGTTACAGTTGATTCCTTGTGTATGTCAGCTCCCAATTTGGGGTTTTGTTTGATGTACTTTGCAGCAAACATTAGTGATTGTTATCTGATGTATTTAGCAGAAAACTATAGTTTTCCTAAATTGTTATGTTGATGGGAGTGATGGCATTACACTCCCCCCTCCTCCGCCCCTCACCACCCTCATTCTAGTACTCCAGTGAACTTTTTGGGATACCCAATTTAACTATTATTCTTATTTTACAAATGTAAAGTTCAAACTACAAATAGTTTCAAATCTGGTCCAAATTTGCAGCAAGGACTATTACAGGTCTGTTAAAGAAACAAATTGAGCACAAGAAAAGTTGGGCAGTAAGAATGTTGTTCTGAAGTTGGTACTTGGGCTTATAGTTATAGTCCATAACATCACCATTATGTCTGGAATCAATCATCCAAGCCCACACTAGATGGATGTCAGCTTTTGGTTCATAGCAAAAGTTGGAATGGCAAGCAACAGTTGGAACACCATGAGGGCAGCAAAATGGTGAGGAGACAGATTTGTATTTGCTCATGGTTGTTTTGTCACTTGTGCATGGCAGTTTCACTTCCCCGGGCCATGACTATTCTTGCTCCATTGGTAAATGAATGAATGAAAGTTTTGCCAAAGTCCACGATGCCAAAGCAGCCTATGGGACCCACGAATAGCATACACCCCACAAAAACAAAGCACCAAAATCTTTAACAATTTGTAACCTCCTCTCTAGATCTTCTCTTCTCTAGTGAATTTTGATCAATAGGTTTGTTGTTTCGTCTAGATTTGTTTCTTCAAACAAACTATTTGGATTGTTCGATTTCAGAATGTCTTCACAGCTGACACAGATGTCACAGTATGTCAAGCATTCCATGACAAAATGTCGCTCTGTTTATACTGCTGTGTTGCAAAATAGGCAAAATCTCTTTTCCCTCTTCTTTAAGCATCATCCATCTACTTGTTTCACACCTCAAGAGATGGGAGTTAGTTCTTAATTGAGCTATCAGCATTTTTCCTCTCTATTTAATATTTGCTCCTATCTAGGCTTTTTCATCATGCTCCCCCATGGTGTTGAATTCTTTGATATAATATACCTTTTTACATCCAACTTGTTTTGTCCATAATCTACTCTTGAATTTTTCCTTCACAATATTTTTTATTCTTCATTGATGTCCAAACATTCCTATATTTTAACATCTCATTTTTTCATCTATTTGTCGTTTTGTTTCATCCATGTGTTCTTCCTTCTATCTAGTCATTCCTCCATAATCAACTTAGGCCAAAAGTATTTTTCCATATTTTGAATCTTCTTTAGATAACTTACCAAATGAACCATCACTGATGCTTACAAAGTATAGGTGCCAGTTTATACCATTAGAATGTCATATGGGACAGCAATTATAATTTTGAGACTGCTTATGATTAGATGTTTTTGAATTCATTCTACTTGCCTCCATTTCTGATCTAACATACTGCTGCCCCAATTTTCAAATCCCTATAGAATCACTCGGTGACCAGCAAACCAAAAAGCTTTCTCTTGGTTTTCCAATCCCATAGCTCTGCATTCCTACACCAATTTTGTAGCGAGCATAGTATTTTTTGTCCTCCTTGAATTAATTTTGCTATGCACAATTCCCAGTTAAATTTGCTGTGAAAATCAAACCTAAGGTGTTTGTAATCGTTCACCACTTCCAGCGGAATGCCTTCAAAAAAAATATATTGTAGCTTTTTATTTCTTCTCAAAGAGAAGATCATCACTTTGGTCTTGCTAATATTCACTTGCAACCCCACCTCCTAACAAAAGGTTTCAAGTGCCTTCAAGCGTTCCCTTAGACCATTTGCTGTTTTGGGCAAATAGGATGAGTTCGTTCTTGTGGGAGCTCATTCCTTGGGGCACCAATGGGGAAGGATGTGGGGAAGGAAAGGAGGACGACAAAGGGTTGGTTTGTAAAGAAAAGAAGTAAAGTAAGGGCAAAGGCCTTTGTGGGTTGCTTAAGACAACTCCAATTGACTCCTTTTGTGGTGTAAACTCTATGTATTAGCATTGGTTTTACTAATGGGATGCTAACAGCAAACCTTCCCAGAGTTTTTCACCCAATTTGGATTTCCTCAAGATGAAGTTCACTGCGGTGTTCTTGCATAGTGTTTGCCCTGTTTGTTAATTGATTACTTATGTTTGTTTTGAACATTTTATACTGCCGATTATTAATAAACCATTACATTGGTGATTGACCAGAATTGCCAGTGTAGAGCTAGCATAAAAATTTGTTTGATGGGTAACTAGGGTCATAAGCCCACTGTTTACGGACCATATATCTCAAAGAGAATCACATAATGCTCAACTCAACTTTATTTACTCTTTATATTGTAGGTTACAAATTTTGTTTTTGTTTGAACTACCCATCTACATTAATGGTTCTGGATTATTGCAGTTACATTTCACTAAATATTGAAAGAAGAGACCATTACAAAGTTGAATAGAATTAGGCTGATTAGCAGAATCAATCAAGCCAAAATATTGACTTCAACTAGGATATATAGGAATCAGTATCTCAAATGAACTTCACTTTTTTTTTCCTTGAATATTTGTATAAACTATAACAGAACCAGACTGTGGCCAGATAACTCTCTATCTGGCTCCAACTGCATTTCAGTCTTGGGAATTTTCGCCACAATGCAGTTAGACAATAGCAATTGATACTTCTGAATGTGAATTTTTGTAAAGAATTAGAAAGTTGCTTTAAAAAATGAGGTGAACAGAGAGCGAACACACTGCCACAACAGGGCCATGACACAAAATTTCACAGCAGGAGATCCACAATGATGGAGAACTCCAAAGATGAAGTTGAATCACGGTAAGCTAAACTCCTCCATTGACTGGAAGCTCTGGAAAAGGTGTTTGCGCATTGCAAAAGAGCATATTAAGCTTATGACTTTGAATGAATCATACAATCACAACTTCAATAAAGAGCAGCAACTTAAACAATTTGACCACCCTGCTGCACTCAATGGCCTACAACTGGAACAAACATTGTCCCCTGCAGCAGTAACTGCAAAGCAAATTGCATTATGTGGACTCGACAACTGTAGATTGACTCATCTTACCAGCACCTCTAGACTGTGTTGTCTGTATAGCTAGACGCCGGACCTCAATAGACAAGACCCGCTGGAAAAATTCATAAGATGCAAAGAACAGAGCCCCTTGCGATATATATATTACCAGTCTTGGAAGTAGACCTCTGAAAGATAGGTGAACATAAAATCATCAGTAAGATCCTGAGTCTCCAAATAGCAAACTAAAACTTAATTAAAATCAAAAAATTTATGCTGACAACCTTGGCATGCATAAGGGCTAGAGCTGTAGAATATTATTATTTGGTACTTCTCACTTGGATGCCTCAATCCAGGCCCATTTCAATGCAAGAAACCACCACTTAGTGCAATGCATAAAATTTGAACATGTTAACTTACCGATAGAGACCTCCCAAGCCTTCTTGTTTGGCAATATGTTCAAAAGCTTGGAAAACACCTTCATAGTATGTAGGTGAACCTGGAATCTGCACATATCATTGAATTAATCAAATAATATAATGAAACAGACCACATGATACAGGAAACATATATCTAGGACATTGAGCATTTCATCTGATGGTATAAAAAAGCAGAGTTTTAATTTAAGCAAAAAATTAAATCTTGGATAGACTTACAAAAATCGGGCAAGAATACAATAAATGATTCATTTTTATACCCAGCTCCTTTTATAATCACAGTTTTACTAATTTTAGCCCTCTCCTAGAACTAGAAGTATCTACAATTTCCTTTCTTTATAATTTAATATTTCAATTGGCATCTAAAGTTCATGTCCTAGCAACTCGTTTAAATGCCACTTCTAGGTACTTTATTTTTAATAAAAAAGCCTAAATCACACTTTTGCAATGTTATAATGTAAAATTACTTAAATTTGAGTCATATTATTTACATTACCGGTTCATTGGGCAAGGCTCCCTAGTTCAGGCCGGATATGGGTCTAGATTTGATTCACCCTAGGGCCCATCCAGTGTCTTGCAAATCATCTATCGGCCTGTTTGAGATGAACCTAGGCGTATCCGCAATGGATTTTGAAGGGACCAATGCCCAAGCAACGAATTTGGTCAATTTTAATAAAAAAAAGTTGACTTCCACATTTGACCGAAAAGCCAAATTTGCCCCTCCAAACCCTAAAACATAAATTTATAACAATTAATATATTTCTCTTGTTGTGAATGCAAAAAGGTGTGCACCATGAAGGTCTCTATAGTTTTGAAGGTCTTAATTTGGGCTTAGTGACAAGCGCTCTACCCCTCGACCTTGCCCTATATAACAACAAGGACATGCCAAGGGTGTTGCCTTGAACCCCGCGAGGGGGCACTAACCCTCAACCCCACTAGGGTATTGCTCCCAAACTCCAAGCAGGGATTATGCCACTCAACCCTGCCAAGGGTGATGCCCCTAGGCCCCCACTAAACTCATTTGATAAGCCAAATACTCTTCAAGTCCAAGTTTGCAAACTATGCTTCTAAGTTTACCTAATAGGATTTTGTCTACAATATCATCATCAAATTGTACAATCTTTCCTAATAATACTTGATGCTTACTTGTTTTCCTTATGTGATGTCCCCGTTCCAACATAGAATTTAATAATAAATAATTTTACTAATTGCAAAAGAAAGATTTAATAAATAAATAAAATATGTGATTAAATAAAATATTTAAAGAAACTAAATTGTAATTATATTACTAAAGGACATACATGACTTAGCTTGAAGATCATCTCTAAGCCAACTAAGATATATGAGAGGGAAATAGCAAATGTACCACACTAAATATATGCTGGCTGATTACTCTTGTATTTGAAAGATAGAAAACATTTAATTAATGTTGGCTGACCGATCTAAAATACTGGCTGCTCTTACAAGATTTGTATATGTATGATAATGCATGGCAATAGATAAAGAAAAAAAATAGCAATGATAATGGAGTGGAAACTCTCATTAAACAGCAAGTGATATTAGTTAAGGAAGCGATTTGATTAAGAAGGCAAGGCATACAATTTACATGTGTAGTGATTTCAATACAGAAAGAATATAACTTGATAGAAAGTGATTTATAAGAGAAACGATTACTAGATCCCTTGTTACGTGGCCGACTAACATCTTCAAAGGCATCAGAGATGAAGATTAATTGTTATTGATACAATAATCATGGGCAGAGAATACAATATAACTAAGGGTACCGTATGCATTCTATGCCAAGGGGTGAAGATAATTAATGGAAGTCAGTTCTATTGGCCAATATCGACAAGTATAAATCAGGAGATAGCAATTGATAATTGTAAAAAAATGCATGGAGTGACTAGTCAGAGATCAACGACCTTACAGGGTGCATATTCATATTATTGCCAATGACAACAACATTTATCACAAGGGGCAAACATTAGCGATGACAATGAAATAACAAATGTTTAATAAAAAGGTGCGATGTGGGTTACAAGCCAATTTGTTTAAGGAAGAGACGATTAAGAAGTGATATGTCTCTTAACATCCAAAAGACACAACCATTTGGTTTGCAAGATATAAATGGAGAATAGAACACACTCCATTCATCACCGATCATAGATTATAAAAGGTATATATATTGATTACTGATCAGATGGAAGGAAAAATGGGAATCAGTATAGGGCATTCAATAAAAGAAATAAAAATATAATATCGCTGGCAATCAGCAATGAAGTAATCTGATCAGAGTGTTATTTCTGAATCTTCTTAGTATGATAAACTAGTATATGGTCATATATATATATTATTACGATGAGTAATTGGAAAAATATTGATTGTTGTATTAACAAATGATCAACATGATCATTATAAAGAATTTACAATAGATACAAAATAGAAAGTTTCTAAAAGAAACTACAGAAGTAATCGATCTTATCTATCTAATTTACATAATATAACAAAAGATGACCATTAAAGTAATAAATAAATATAATAATATTCTAATAATATATATATAATCAGAAGTATATAACTGAATTAAATAATTGAAAGATCAAACAATCTGTAACAGATGCCTAAAAGATCTAATATGTCTGAACTATAAGAATTATCAAATACATATAAATATTATATATATGTTAATCATATTGAGATCAGAATCGTACATTCATTATAATGGAACAACAATAATTAATTGGTATATACATTCCTATATATATGTGTGTGTGTGTACACACACTCAGTCCTATTACTATTTTAATCTGAAAAGGGAAGACAAAGGTGTGTCCAAGGAGGGGCTTGTCTAAATCCAAGCAATGGCTACAGTCCCAAGATAGGGTGGGGATCAGCGACCCCGAGCGCCTTGAGGGCATCGTACCAAGAAAGGCTTAAGGGCGTGATCTGTAAACTTTGAGGGAGTCCATTGTAGTTGGTCTCTAGGCGCCTTGGTTATACACCTAATCCTTCCCTCAGCAAGTTGGAATAGTAATAAGGTCAGTATCGATGTCCATAAATAACTTAGTTGGATTAAATGAATGAATAATCTTTTAAACTTTGATTCAATTATTGTATTTTTATCCATTTAGCTTGGACATAAATATTAAAATTGGGTTAAACTGGAAATGACCAAGACTGAGCCTAATAGGGGACATTACACCTTACTATCAGGAAGACAACTTTTCCTTTTAGGCGGATGGTGTAGTTAGTGTATAATGCCTATTATTATGATTTGATAATATGGATGGTTATGATATTCATATTTTTAAAGACCCGTATGATGATGGTTGATTGTTGATGCTTGACACTTGTTTTTTTTATTTTAATATATTATATATATCATGACATTCAAGTTTGACTATTTGACATTGTAATACTTCTCATTTTTATAGTGCTTTTGTGTATTATACAATAAATGATGCTATGGATGAATTTTGTACTTAATTATTGAAGCAAATAAGTGTATGCATTTCTAATTTTTATGTGTTTTATATGGACAAACCCAAAGTGAACCCAACCCCAAACAAATATTTACCAAACATAAACTAGTAACAATATGAGGACCAATAACTTAGTGTATTAAATTATTACAATAGTGCTATGGTCCTTTCTATGCCAATGAGGATTGCCTCATATAGAGATTTTAAGTCACCAAATGATACAACACAACATTTCATAGACACTCCTCTAATCATGATTTGTAGAAAGTAGTCATAAGTGAGTTCATTGATTTTATAAACTTCATATTAAAGTGATAATATAATGTTAAGTTTATAATGGTCAATTAAGTCGTTAGGATAGACTTTAAGAATATTCTTTATTCTTTTAGTTGTCAATCTTATCTTATCCTTAATGGATAGACCTTTTGTGCCTCTTATTTAAAGATATTTTCGCATCTTTGTTAATATCGAATATCTTGGCAAGCACTTTTGTGTTCTTACTTTCCATAATACTCCAATTGCAAATTATTGAAGCTCTTTCTGACAAGTTCATGAAGGATGCTTGTAGTTGATGGTACTTACATGACCAATAAGGATTGGCCAATACAAAGATTTGAAGTTGATAAATGATACAAAACAACATTTAGTATACACATCCCTAGTCATGATTTGTAGAATGTGATCATAAGTGAGTTCATTGATTTTGTACCCTCACAATGGTCAAATTAGTGAAGTTCTTCTGCTTGTATTTGATGGTACTTTCATGACCAACAATTCCAACACTTAAAACCTCTTGAAATTTTTATCATAAGTTTTATTTTTTAAAAATTAAAAATCTAAAATAAAAAGATAGACTTCTTAAGTTTGAGGTTTCATTTTTTAAATTTAAATTTTCTATCTTTGTCTCAACAAGTTGCTAATTTGTCTATAATTGACCTAACTTAGAGCACATACTCCATCTATTCAATAAAGTGCAACCAATTGCATGTAAAAAAAAAGTAGAAGACTTAGTGTACATGTATTCCAACTTGTATCTTCTTTCACACAAATATAGATACAGTGAAAGAGACATAAGGTTGTGGGATATAGTACCGAAGCATATTGACTTGGATGCTTCCACTTCCCAACAATGTTGCAATTGAGAAGCCAAATGCTACGCACATCTTTACTGCTAGTGGCAATGGTACTACTTGTGGTTCTTTAAATCTTCCTACATATCTAATGTCTATGATGATGAAGATGATGATGTTTTGAAGACTCATATGACACTGAAACGTAATTGTTGAGCTTGACCTTGTTATTTTAATATTGAAGTTTGAACAATGAATATTTTACAATATTTATATTTATCATGACATTCAAGTTTATGGTAGTTTTATTTATCAGATGTTGCTATATTATTATACAATTTAGCTCAATACAAATCCAACCCACTAAATACTGTGCCAGATTCACAAGTTGAACCCATAAACTTGAACCAGAATCCGAACCAAACTACTTAGAACAAACATGAGCAGGAAATGTCTAACGCATTTCATAAAAGACTGCTATTCTATTAAAAACGTATACATCATTCAAGTAATCATGTTATCCAAACAGAAAACTATCATTTGAAGCCATAAAATCAGTTTGAATGTATAAATGACTAAGACACTAGAAAGGCAAGAATGAACTAGAACATTGGAAGCACACCTGCGTTTGTAACCTCGTCTTGATAACATCAAAAGGAGTTGTAAATAGTGCTGCAGTTGAGCCTGCTAACCCTCCAAAAGCAAGCTGTGAGAAAACAATTTATCCAATATTTGTTAGTCATGAATCAAAATCACTGTTAGGCACTTGTGGAGTTGCCCTCAGTTTTAGTTTTTCCTCATACATCAGACATTTGTGGAATTTAAACTGATTGCAAGATTGATACTTTAATTAGAGAACAAGATCACTAAAACAAACCCTCTATACACAAAAGACAAAAAAACAAACCGTCTGTAATGTGCTAAGCTGTTTATCTTTTGTCTGATTCCGCATAGCAAAATGTTTCAGACCTTCATATGTATAGAACTGTCAAAGAAATAACAGGAATAAGAGTTAAAAATCCTGGTGCACAAGAAATTGGTGCAAATGTTTCTAGCAAAAGGCACAAAGAACCCTGTGTTTTCATTACAGTGTAACTGGAGAAAACCAAATTTATATTTTTGTCTCAATTTTCTGCATCATCAATTAACAAACTACGTTTACTAATTTCAAACCTTCATAGTTTGTCAAGAAGAAACATAGTTAACATGTAAATCTATAAAGTAAGAAAGTACAAGCCTCATAGAAACCATCTATACAACCCACTACCAAGTACTTTGCCAGATACCAATTACAAAATACACACACCTTGATCACAGATTGTGGCACATTCCTGCAAAGAACTGCACCCCACCCAGCATATAACAAAGGAAATCCACCTTTGTCAATAATGCTTCTTAATGCCAACCTGTAGAAACCAAAAATGCCATACAAACATGAAACAATGTGAGGAGAGAACCAAACAATAATGAAAAGAAAAAACAACATTAAGGAGGATATTAGAAGAGCCCAGTAATTTGATAGATTTTGGATATTGTAATCAAAAAAAGTTTCAAAGAGATCTGATCCTAAAACAAACAGAAAACATTCAGTTTCAGTTGATTGGGTAGATCAGCCATCCTTGCTAGACTTGTACTCGAGAGGGAAGAATAACAATTCAATTCAGTGGTTTCCGAGCAAATTTGAAAAGTCAGAATCAAACTAGGAAGTGTAACGGATTTCTGAATCACATCGAATGGAACGGTGTTTCCATGAATAATCAGATTAATATATTAATGAAAACATTTAATGAGAAGAGGTTGACCAATATGTACTAGAGGGAATATTACTTATGTTTAGAATGATAAAAATGGATGTAACGATCCTTGAATGCATTCTGAATACTTATTAAGAAGGTTGAGGACTACATATAAAACTCAAATTTTCTTCCAAACCACTCCAAAAAGCAGAAAAAGTATGCTGCCAATGGTATTGGGATTTAAACCAACCACCCTCCCAAACCTCTGATTCCAATTGACATAGAAATACCAAAAATTACAAATTGGAAAAGGCTAAGAGATGAAATGCACAACAGATTAAATGGCTGGGCATCAAACCGATTATTGATTGCAGGAATCTGGTGAAAAAGAAAAAAACAAGATCATATAGTGTGGGTAAAAAGACACTTAGAAGGACAAAATGTAAGATACTCATGGTTCTGGTAATCTGATCTGGTTGGCACTCAATGTTTAGTGCTTTGTTATACTTATCACTGATCCAGATTCCAAACTGTAACTAGGAGACAACATTCCAATTGCAGAATCAATATGTTTAACAGTGATGGAATCATGAAAAAAACAATGAGATAATCTAATATGCTGATCTGAAATAGAGTGTCATATTAAGAGATGCAAAGCAAGCAGCAACACCTCCTCTTTAAGCCCCCAGTGATGTAAGGACCACCTTCCTTTACCTATGTCATACCTTAACAGCATATTCCACAATTTCCCCACCCACAATAAGACTATGAATACAGTTCATTAGTTGCAAATTACAGTTTTGTATGATGAAATGTGTAAGAAATGATACATGTATTTATATATATAAATATAACTTAATCAAAAATTATGCATTTTATTTTAATATTCAATTTTATCACCTTGACATAATTCTGAAAATATAGTTATCTTGCTTTTCTGCTACAATTCTCCTTCCTATTTGCAGCTATTTTTCCTTGAGTTTTTATCCTTGTTATATATACAAGTTATGGATTTTCATCCAATAACTTGATAGGATAATTATTGGTTTTCATCCTTAAGTCTCTTTATTTACTTAGAGGGTTTATGGAAGCCCTATTGATGAAATCCATCAAAATACTCTTCCATTTTTGGTTTGGTATTGGCAAGGGTTGTAACAACCTGGCTGGAAATGTTTGCTCTAGCTTGCTCCTTTGACAAACCATACATTGCCTGATATGCTTTAAAACATCCCCTTTGAGCCCTTTCCAAGAAATTGTTTCCCTCATTTATATACTTTATAAAATCCTTGATGACCAGCCTATGGGAATATCATGATATGCCCTTAAAATCCTTTCCTTTTGATCCTGGGACGAGCTATATTCAGTCTTTGTAGAGAATGAGCTCCTCTACCACCTTATCATCTTGTAGCTTACCTGTCAATATATCATTAGCCAATGCATCTTTGGTAATCATTCTCACACCATCACAACCTGTGTTATGAATGAATTTACCTTGTTTGGTAAATTCACCCTGGGAAGTGCCAATGTATAATTTATAATTTGTATATATCTTTTGTGTGGATGTACATAGAACATGCCCAGCCTCCAAAAAAATCTTGCCCTATTGATGTACTATACACATATCCAATACCAATTTGGCAACTTAGGTCTTATTCTGATCAATTTCTTTACTAGGTACTGTCTTTTAGTGTCAGCTTAGAAATCCTATATTCTAGGAGACTTGTTCCATTGCGGCTATTTTATTTTACAGTGCTCCAGTGCCAGTTGCAATGCCACATCTAAGTTAAAACTTATATATCCCTATCAGTGCTAGCTCAATATTACAATTTTGCAGTTTTCTTGCCACCCTTCTCTTGTTTGCATTGTCTCTATGGTCAAATTCTTAATGCTTTCTTTAGTCCAAACTATCAATTTCTTATGATCCTGGTAAGGTTCTATCCTAATCTGTGTTCCACGGGGACGCATCCCCTGCCCTTGTACCCCCGTTCCCATCCCGGGTACGAAACGGGGACGCGGGGACGCGGGGACGGATTTTCAACGTCCCCTAGCAGTCCCCTTTTCGTCCCCAAATCGGGGACTTTTAGGAAACTTCAAAAATCAAAGTCCCCTAAATAGGGGACGGATTTGGGTACCGGGGACG
>MU227806.1:527896-547597 GCA_018584345.1 Thuja plicata | reverse complement strand
GTTTTCGGCGGGCCCCACGTGGACTCTAATATTAAATAAAAGATACTAAACCCTAGTATGGATGCTAAAAACATAAAAAGCCTAACTCTCTTTCATTTGTTCATTTTATTATGGAGTTGGATACTTTATGTCATTTTGATAATTTGATTTCATGCATGATACATTGATACTTGTAGCCTTTGGGCAATTTTGATTTTTACTATATGTATGTGATATTCGGATATACTATTATGAATCATGATCATATTGTCATTTCAATCTTGAATCCTTGATAGCTAAGTTTTTAATTTCCATGTATGTCTCATTGTCTATGATATTCATATATGAACATTGAATTTTGTCTCTCTATATATAAAAATCCCCTATGTTTTTAGTCGCCGTCCCCTAAGGTCCCGTCCCCTAAATTTTGACTTCGACCCGTACCCGTACCGGAAACACGTCCCCGTCCCCTAAAACATCCCCGTACCGGAAACTCCGTGGAACATAGATCCTAATACTATTTTCCACTCTTATTTCTATAATGGCTTATTGAGATACTTATCTCTCTCATTTTATGCTGAGTTTTTATTTTCCATCTGTGTGCTTGTTTGCTCTAAAACAGAGGACTTTGAAATTTCATGTAGCATGGTTTGGCTCTAGGATTCTTAACTTCTTTTGTAATATTTCATCTGATAATTCCTCCTCAATTTCACACGATTCATCGTTTTGACTCCCTTGAGTGTTTTTCTCTTAAGTCTTTACTGGAAGGATTTACTCACTTCCATTTCTCTCTTGCTGCTGCAAATGGCATACACTAGCAGGATTATCATATCCAGGGCAAGTTTTGAATAAATATTCTATGCTTTCATAGTCCACCAGTTATTCCCATGTCAGTCTAACTCAAGTCAACTTGTGGCTAGCAAAGGTTTTTCCAAATCTATGTTCACATAAATATTGAAGTGTCACTGGAAGGTTGATTCTGAAGGTGTTATGTACTCTTGAATGGCATCTCCAAATATTTTTAGTGATGCTTCTTTCCATGACTCGGAATAAGACAAATTCACAGTCATATGAATACTGTGGATGGTAATTTCTGTGTGGAGCTGAAAGCTGGATATCAATCTGTCATTAACAGCCCTGCTTTGTTTATAAAGCATGGGTTCCCTTGGAGACTGTGTAACCTTTAGCTCTTGCTATTATTATCATATCTTAAAAAACAGCTGCAGAGTTTCAAGTCAATTTCCACCGACCCCTATTTCAAGGGTGGTGATCATGAGCATCAATGATCCACAAGGCATTTAGTTCATCCAAGAGACATTCATATAGGTGTGACACACTGGCACTCTGCCAGGTGTCAACCATTCCAATACTCGTGCAGACTTTCAAGTCAATTTCCATTGACCTCTATTTCATGAGTAGTGATCATGAGCATCATTTACCCATTAGGCGTTTGTTTCATCCATGAGATATTTACATGGGTGTGACACATTGGCACTTCCCAGGGTTTCACCCATTCCAGTACTACTCCGGATCATGTGCACTTAACCATGGAGTTTCTCCAAAAATCAAGACCACCTCATTTCCTGCCCATTGACAAAACCTTCAGCAGGTATTATGCCTCATGGAACATATATTGATCAGCTACATAAGTGAGTCTGCAGTACATTAAATTTTTTTACCTAATTTTTTGGGAATCAGCTGCATAGTTTCAACCCCATCTACAATGAATCATATTTCATGGGTAGTGGTTTACATGAATCCATCTCTCGTGGCACTAACTGCTTAAGCATGCTTAACCATCAATCCAAGTACTACTCCAACTCAAACACACTTAAACATCCATCCTATTACTACTCTGGCCCAAGCGCACTTAAATATCCATCAAAATATTACTCCAGCTCAAGTGCACTTAACCAAGGAATTTCCCCAACAATCAAAGCCGCTTATCTTGCCACCCAATTTGCAAAAACTTTGACAGGCATTGTTAATTTTGATTCTTTAAAGCTGTTTAAATCATTCATGATGGAGCTACCCATTTTTTCATTTTTATACAACAGATGTTTCCACGGTACATTATGTAATGAAATTTTTCAGGAATCAGTTTTATAGTTTTGGATCAATCTAAGTTGACCCATATTTCATCAGTGCTAAGTCGCAATGCCATTCTTGCAAATCTGAGTAAAATGCTCTGGAGATGCATAATCAATGGTAATGGTTTGGAAGACAAACCAACTAACCAGGTCTATTGGTACATCCTAATCCATGAAAGGCCTTCCAAAGGAGACTAGATAACTAGATGGTGAAACGTAACACAAAACAACAGGGAATGATTAGCACTTGAGCTTTTGGTCAATATTAAACTACTGATTATACTGTCAAATTTCAAACATGATAAAGATTTCGGAAATAAAGAGAGATTGAATAGAGACTGGAAGATTCCTACTTTGATTGATGACAGATACAATTTATAAGATGTGTTGTCACCAAGTATTACCATGTAACAAGGAGCCTCATATATTTTAAGAATGGTACAACAAGATTTGTCATTTACTTGATATAGCTACTGAATTCTTAGTGACTCTTAAGCCGTCCATGGTTGATTGTCAACAAGTTTGGTGGGATATAAGATCTGCTACAAGAAAGATTAACAATGTTTATGTGGTTTCAATATCATTTATGTTTTAATATTTTTGCTTATTCCATTTCAAATATTACATAGGTGATAGGCCATATGACTTTACGGAAGATAAACTTCCCAATTCATGACAAAAGAGGGCAATGTAAAATGGAATGTTGCATTCAAGATGGAAAAGCTCCGTGAAAGTATTCAACAAGTTAAGCTGGAACTTCACCCTGATAGTGGACTTTGAGATTAGAAGATCCTTTACAGCATTTACATGAAATGGTTAGGAAAACATATATTATATAATGGTAGCATGGAAACCTTGAGGAACGCAGTGAAGAATGATGAAATGATACAGGGCTTGAGCAATAACCATCATACATGAACATTTCACTTAGTTTAGAGAAATGGCCAGGACCACAGGACCCTGCAACTAAACCATATGGAAGAAAGACACATGAATTTGGACTTGAATCTCACAGAAGCAATGGATATGGGAAGAGAAAAGCAAGGCAAAGTTAAGGCTGGTTGAAATAATCCTACTTGCGCAGCTGATCAGCAATGCCCTTTCTTAAGACAGATGTTGATAAGTTAGATTGAGTACAATATTTTTCATTTAGTTGTTTATTTCAACTATATTATCAGTTTAAGCACCTCCTTTAGTAGGGGCGAGCCATGTAAGAAACTCAAATCATTCTATAGTTAGATGGCACTAGGGTCACTACAAGTATGAAATTTTTCTATAGCTCCACATAAGAGTTTCAACATAGCAGACATTGTGCTAAAGTAACCAATATTTTAGAGCATGAATACACAGACATATTTTAGAGCAATCAACGATCTCCTACTCTTTTATAGAAATGATATTTCCTCACTGAACCACAACTCATGAACATGTATTGATGAAAATCGACTTTAAATCTTGTAGCTAAATGCCAAAAAATCATGGTACATAATATGATCCATTAGAGAAACAACCCTCATATAAAACAGAATGAGCTAGGGGTTCCATAATGAACGGACAGTAGGGCACAAATTTATTGAAGGTTTTACAAATAGGATATCAAGCTATGTGAGCTTGATTGTGCGGAAAACTCCATGGTTAAGTGTGTTTGAGCCATAGTAGCAAAAGGATGGGTGACCGACAAAGAAGACCTAGTGTTTCAACTCTATAGGCATCACTACAATGCAACGAGTGCCAAGTGGACCATTCATATTCATCAGAGATGGGTTGAACCATTCATATTCATCAGAGATGGGTTTTAGTCAACCACTGCTCATGAAATATGGGTTAATGAAAAACGACTCAATGTCTCTACCCTATGAGCATCACCTTGAATCCAAGTAGACTATTCATGCTCAAAAAGAACTTTGTAAACTACTACTAATGAAATAAACATCACTGTAGTTAACTAAAAATTATGCATCTGAATCCCAAAAAATTATATAGAACAAAAGCCTATAGTGGAAACTACGCATCAATAAATTAACAAAACAGATGGTGGCATTCCACACCAATGCCACATGTCCTTCATGCACATCTCCTTTGTCAATAATTGATGCCAGAATCATTAGTTGCCATCTCCAAAGTCCTGCCCGATATCAAGTAAATTGTACGTTCAAACATTTTTTACTACTGCCAGAGATGAGCTACTAGACAGTCATGGTTTCTATTAAAATATTTGGATGACAATATAGAAGATCCAGAGATGAATCTTCTTCAATGAATCCCAAGGAAAATCAAATGATTCTACAAATGCGGGTCATCCTAAACTAAAAAGTTCCACCCTGAATAAACATAAGTCATGGGGTTTGTTCAAAATTTAGAATCATCTTATGAACAAGGGAACAAGTAGATCGTGTGTGTTGTTACATAGGAGGATTAGCAGGGTTTTTACGCCAAAGATTGATCATGAGGTTGAAATTCAGGAGTATAATTGAAAAGAATAAAAGTTAAATGGATATATATCCACTTGTGGACTTCACAAGGGGATCAAATCTACCAAATTGGTGTCATCTTGTAGTAATATAGGCAATAACATTTAACTCTTTAAAAAAATTTATAAAGACTCTTCTCAGACCAGTTCTGTTATTGTTTATCTCTATTTTCAACATGAATATCAATTTGGTCCTTTTGTAATCATGTATTCCTTGTTGTAGCTTTCAATCATTATGACATAGAAGAAATCTCCTTCACCATGTTATCAGTTGGATATTTTATGGGATCTAGACTATATATTGCCAGTTTTTGAGGCCTGGCTCACATGATGCCAGGGTTTTTTAATAAATATTTTGTATTTTAACAGACGACAAAATCATTAAACATAATTGAGCCCCTGAAATCAATAAACCACCAAGCATTATAATTACAATAATTTTCTGATGATAATGTCGCATGATCTAAGAAATGATGCAGTTGAAAAAAGTAAACAGCAATTATCTCTCAAATAGAAAGCGGTAAAATCCAATTTATGTTCTACAGAATTTATCAATGTAAGACCAAAATACAAAAACAAATAAAATAAGTTTAATATCAAAAGCCAAATACCAGCTATTGCGATACTGAGATCCAACTTGCATCTGTTGCTTAATGCAGTCAGTGGGAGTATAAATAAATGAGGTTGCAATACTTGCACAACCACCTGCAATGCAATGTGCAAAAGCATGGTATTCCTGTATGAGAAAGAGTATAGTAAGATCACACGCAAAAAGGATTTTCTCTGATAGTATCATTGAATTCAGTTAGTATCAAAGTACAACATTTAACAGGCATGCAATGGAATCTGATCCCATTTGCAACAATTCTTTCTGGAGACATTTATAGAACATCAACAAACAAAGGAAGAAGATTGTAAGCACATGTTAAATCTCCCACCACTTAGAAACTAGTAAGCATTGGAAAATCCATGAAAGCAATCATCCAAGTTTCTGAAGCCAAAAACTAGCAATTTCAATCGTATAACCCATGTAAGTAATCTAAACAGGAAAGAGTACCTTTGCCAAATGAGGCAGTAAGGCCACTTTCACAGACTCATATGTAAAGGTATAAATGCCTGATATAGGTGCAGATGATGCAAGGTTACTTCCTATACCTCTGTACAAACCAACCATGCCTGACAAAGAAAAGCAAAAATGATTGTTATTCAATAGTACTGCAACGTAAAAGTAAATCTTAGACAAAATTACCAGATGCAATAATGCATAGCCCAATATTCTACTCCTTGTATTCAGCCAACTTAAAGATTGAATATGTTGAAGGCAATTTGAAATGGTTTGTGAAGAAGAATACCTCTCTCTGACAATATTGAGCCCAAATTACGGAAGACTGATCTGTGTCCCACAGAACGAGATTGAATTACTGTCTTTACAGTATCTAACGGATGCAACCAAAGGCTTACAAATGTCCCAGCCAATGCTCCTGCCAGAGCATTGGTTCCTGGTTTTGGGAACGGACTTTCCAAGTTACCCGTTGGTGGAGTGTCTATTCTCAAAGATTCTTTATTCCTGACTACTCCAGAAAACTGCATCAATCTATCATCCAATATGGCTAGTCCAGATTCTTTTTCTAAACTAGAACAAATAGGTGGTGTATATTTCTGTAATGATGAGGCAGAATCTGATATGCCTTGGAAATTTACTGAGGAAATATTTTTAGAATGCAAATGCTTCAGGCAATGGTGCAGCCTAGCTGGAGTAAGCTCAGATGATGAAGCAGGAATGCCAGAAGTTCTCTCTTTGTCCACATTTCTACACAGATCATTCATTGAAACAGAAAATTTATTGCAATGATTGTCACTTATTATGTTTAGAGGTTTGAATGTTGGCTGTGCTCTTAAATCATCCGACTTAGGAATATTTGAAATGTTATTTACTGTTTTCCCTTTGAAATTTTCTGAAAAAAATTCCAAACCTCCTGAAATACCACCAAGTACAAATCTTAACAGTTGAAACTTCTCCGCTACATCAAATCTCGAACATATCTGACCTTTGCACAGCCTCCCAAAACAGCAGAGCTCTTTTAAGTGATCACATGACCTTATTAACTCACAAACCAATCCTTTGACACCTGTGGGGCATTTCACTCTTTCCCCACAAACATATCTACAGCCACTTTCAACAAACAAACCAGAAGAAATATTCTGGCTGCAGCTCAAAAAGGAAATTCCAGCATGCTCAGTAGAAAAGGGATGAAATAAGGGAACCTGTTGAATTGATTTCTGAAACTGAAACTTAGATTGACCACTGCTGGAAAAACTGCTTGAGACATTCAGATCAGGATCAAAAGATTCACCATTGACCCCAAACAACTCCGTGGCATCAACTTTTTCTGGCCCAGATATGAATGAGTTGACCTTCCAGCTATCATCGACAATGATATTGAATAGACGGCCATCAGAGTTATCAGAGTAGCTGTTCTCTTGAGCATCAAAACACAATCCCAAACTCCCTGAGAAAGGTTCTATCACAGATCTAGATATTGAGCAGAAGAGGGTTCTTGAACCTGATGCAATGTGCCTCGTAGTACACACATCACCTATATGACCCACAAGTGAGAGGCAGTAATTATGCAATGTATTGGAATTACTTCGCAATGAAAATTTGTGTTTCTTATTCCGCACCAGCACTGATGTCAAAAAATTAGTTGAAAGCCAATGGTATTTCACAAATGGATTACCCTCTGCTGCCATATTCTAAACTCTCTAGCCAGGTTAATCCTCACTTGACCCATGAAAAGGGTGAAAAAAAGCAACGTGCTGCAACTACCAGACATGAAGGACAAATCTTTCTACTGTTCCAAACAATGTTCCAGCATCAAAAACTAGGAAAATCCACAGGAATGTATACACCACTGCCATCACAAAAATCACATTTATCAATCTTTAAAATGATGCACATTTTATCAGACTAACAGATATTCCAGAAGTGAAAGATCAGAAACTTCAACTGAAAATTTTCTACAGCTTAATGACAACCCTCTGGAACTTAACTTTCAATAAGCTGCATACAACCCTCTGGAGAAAATGTTAAAAGGAAAATTTAACAAAAAAAATCATTGAAATGTTTAGCTCATCAAACATCCCTGCTAAATTTGTAAAGCAGATAGGAAGGTTTCAATCAAAGGTGAAGTTATAAAGAACTAATTAAAAAAAAGATTTAATAGCTTGAAAAAATACTGCTATTTTGATTTACCTCATATTAGGAGACCACATATAAATATTTGGGATGGGTTTACCTGTTTTTTATTGTCTAAGAGCAACTAAATTATTTAGACACGCATGCAAAGGGATGTTTTCACCCATAAGAAAAGCAATTAGACACTACCAAGCACAAAAATCAAAAATAAAACAACCAGAGATAATATAAATTAATATCAAAGAATTGCAGGATTGCTTTGCTTTTTCTTATTCAGTTGCAAGTGAAACCAACTATAGAAAAATGAAAACCTGGTAATATGGCACCAAATTATGCTCAAAAGAAAGTAATGGAAAAGTCCAATTGGACAATTCATTGCCTCAAACAATTGGTTACGAGTGCATGATAACACATTTAGAAATGCTGAAGCCAGTCCACACCAATAACAGTAATAGACATGGCTTGGTTTCAATGCTTCACTAAAAATGATGAAATAAAGAATATATAAAAATGTCTACAAAGAACATTATGCTGATAGAATACAACCAAAAGTATCTAAACTCAAGAATATAAAGCTAACCTAGGAAGCAAAAGAACTTAGCGAATTGAGTCCTTATGATAATTTATTAATTAGCAAATACAAAGGTAATCTAATAGACTAATACCGAAACAAAACAAAAAAATCTAAGAAAGAATTAGATGAATTATATTTACAAAATACTCGTAACTGAAATCCTTCCCTTTCAAACAGGATTTTACAAAAATCCTGCAGACAAATAACTCTAAAACTTGCTGGCAAGACTGAGCTTTAGACACAGACACTGGTAGCTTGGTTTGAATCTTTGATACAGATATTAAAAGAAAACTGCAAAATACATTGTATGTTATATAAGATGATGATGAGAACACCAATTCGGTACCCTTATAGGCATTTTTCTCAGCTACATCCAGATGCTTCACCATCAAAGTTAACAGTTAAGTATACTTACCCTAGAGCAACACTAGGACCGATGACCTCCTAGACAAAAGGATTTATTTGTAGTGTACCTGGAGGAGATATAAGCATTTCTGTATGTTAACAATCAATATGAACTGAACCTATAAACAGAAAATGACAGCACCCATGAATAAAAGTATGCCTAATTTGGTCTCAAGAATGCAAACAATATCTTTCTAATAACAAATGGCACCAAAAATTATCATAAATCAAGTAGCACACAAGAGACATCCACGAAGAATGTTGACCCTTAACGAAAATAAATTCTTGTATATGGTTGTGTCAATATATTTCAGTAAGAAACTGTGTCATATAAGGTTATTTTCAAGTTTTCAACGGTATCCTGCACCTTTCATTCTACAAAACATAGATTTTATGCTAAATCAGCCCTTAGAGTGAATCACGCCATTATGTACATAATTTAAATTTTACACTACCCACAGGTACCAACTCCATTGTAGAACTTTGATAAAAGTTTGATCTAGTCCAAGCAAATTTTACCTCATATGACAATTTTCCAGATCCTCAAAGTTTCGAACAATAACCAGCTTTCCAAACTAGTACATTGTTATGCATAACAGGATATTATAGTTCTTCAAGGAATGTCCTAAACTATGTTGTTGGTTCAATTTCTGGTTTGGCAGTTCACCCAAATTTCTTTCCCCAGGTTTGGCACAGCTTGGTTCAGCCTATAATATACCTACACATATAAATATGGATGGATAGAGACAGAGAACAAGATGTCTCGGACATGGAGAAATAGACATTATTTACAAAATATTTACAAAATTAAATATGGAATACAGCTGATAATTGATAATTTGATGTCCTTTGTTCAATATTCAAGATAAACGATAAACCAATACAAATCATAGTACTCCTCATCGAGAGTATCAATGTCATCAGCTGGTTGAACAGAACCACAAGCACACTAGTGCCACTCCACTAGTTCAACCATGCAAGTGACGCTGTGGAACAGCCTTGTACCCCTCACCATCAGTCGAGATCAAGGAAAGTTGTTAGTTGGGTTTTTTTGTAATATTTATTTAAAAATTATTTTTGAAGGGGTGCCAGCCAGGGTCACCCAGGGTCGTGCCCCAGGCTTCCGGATTCATGTATCCAGGTTGAGCCTAGAGGCCCGGGGCAGAACCTGGATGAACCCAGGCTGAAAATTGACCACGATCAGAACCCTAATTTTGTTTTTTCATATCAGTTACCCTTCCCACTTGTACCACATTGCACAAAATAACCTAAAAATTTAATATAATTCAAGAAAGTATAGTGTTGTTAACCTCAAATCTTTCAATAATACCTCATACTATATGCTATTCTATATAGCTAAGGTTTTAAGGTCAAAACAGCTCTAAAGTAACCGTATTATTTGGTTCAACAATCCCCACACCCACATGTACTACATGGTAGACATTTGCTAAAATTTATTTTAGTTCAAGCATTTTTCACCCATCAGGAAATTTCAGTTAAAAACAAATACAGTAACATTAACCACAAATTCTTCAATAATAACCCATACCTTGATGTTTCAAATAACCAAAACTCTATGCTAAATGCACTTCAACTAGTAAACTGTACATCTGGTACAGCAGTTACCTTTTGGCATCTTGCACAAAATTCCTAAATTGAAGTTGAATGCCAACATTGTTTTACCTTATAGTGCAATATGAATAAAAACAGCCAAAGACAATGACATAAATTCAAATTCTTCAATAATAGAATCAAATAATATTCTAAATAAACAAAACTCTATGCTAAAAGGAGCCTTAGAAGCCATATCATTGTTTACGCTACTTGCACTGCACTTGTGAACCACAAGGAGTCCTAATAATAACATATCATAGGTTAAGCTACTTACACTGCATTCACGTGCCAGAGAAATCATAATAATTGAATTATTATTAGTTACACCATTTACACGGTACTTGTGGACTCCAATTACTCCTAAAAACAAATCATATCATTAAGTAAAAGGCTCCTGGAAAAAACCTCTAAGTTTTACAATATTTTGGAAACACTGTGTGATCCATCATCAAAAATAAATCTTTGATTACAATGCACCACACTCATTTACCCGTCCTAATAATAAACTCTATCATTGGTTATGCCACTTTCACTACACTAATGTACTACAAAAGTCATACTAATAAACTTTATCATTGGATACGCCATTCGACTGTGCCCATTTACGACATTGCAGACATTTTAGGTCCCAGCATTTAGAACCGACGATCACAATATTCCAAAGCCTTGAGACACAACTGACTCTCTGAATCCACTCATGAACATGTCTAAAAGAATCTTCTAACAATAGGCTACAGCTTAGACGTTCTGAATATCAAAGCTAGAATAAGTTCTAATAAACATGACATTCAGTATACTTTTTACATACCCACATGTGCCACAATGCAAGAACTTTTCTAAAACTCTACTAACGCAAGCATTTCAAGCCTTTCCAGCGACGTGTTTTCCAAAATTCGACAGTTGAATTTTTTTATTTTAAATTTTTCAAAATTTCATTCCGTTAACTAACTATATTGCTACCATTTACCAGTGCCTGTAAACCAACAAAGTCTCTGAATCGCCCATTAAGACAGCGAGAAGCCATGGACTAAAAAGTTATAAATCAAAATTAACAGAAAGAAAGAAACTGATAATGAGAAAATTCACAATGAATCAGGCATTCCTTTACATCTCGAGTTAGCCAAATAATTGAAAACACGTCCAAGCGTTAAACATATATAACATACCGTTTTAGCCAATCATTGATTCGCCTCTAGTGTCATCCGAAAAGACTTCGAAAAAGATGAGTTGCATTTGCAGGCTTGCAACTAGATTTTAAACTAGGGTTTGGAGGGTTTTTGGGCCTAATTAGAGGAGGCAATCCTGCAAATGCATTTTGTGTGTGTAGATTTTCAAATTTATGGGAATATTTTAATTTTTCTTTTAATTTTGTTTTTCTGTACATGCTGTTTCTTTCCCATTTTGCAGAAGGCGGAAAGAAAGTGGAGATTAATTTTTGGTTTTAGCACCATTGAAGTTTTAGGAGAGAGTTAATTTCTGTTTGAAATAAATTTGGTGGAGTAAATATTTCTTGACTCTTCTTTTTATGTCTATGGGTTATTAAAAATATAGGAATATTGTCAATGGGCCCTTGGTCTAGTGGTGAAGTTAAATGGCTCACAAAGAGCCCACCAAGGATCGAGTCTTGCCGAGTGCAAGGCCCACATCATAAGGGATCGTGCCCCAGGTGGCTCCCCACCAAAGAGAGATATACCAAGGAATATTTAGCCTCACCAAAAACAAAAAGAAAGTATTGAATGTAATTTTTCTTTTCATTCCATTTTAATTTTTGTTAAGGTTATTTTAAAAGGATTTTTTTTATTTTTTTTTAAAAGAAAATTATTGAGTTAAAGAAAGTAAAAATGTTTTAAAAGTGAAATTTAATTTAAGGATTTAATGTGAGATGAGATGGAGTGGGATAGAATAAGATGAGATCACATTGGATAATATGAAACAATAAGTATGATTGTGTCATCAATACATGAGAAAGTAGATTACTTAGTTGTATATTTAAAGATTGGATGTTGATTGACGAAGATAGTGAAGTTTATGTACTTTGAATTATAGAAATATCTTAGACAAGCTTATGTGTGGATGAGAATCAAAATATCCTTCTTTATTCTTCTCTAGATCACTTAACAATTTTAGATCTAATTCATTTTTGCAAACTCTATTTATGTCTATAAACTCAATGCATGCTCTTGAGATTTTATCCTATGAATTCTCTAAAAAGTGAACAAATTAAATAATTATATCCCCTATTATACTTCTCTAATTTTTTTAACAAGTTGGTGGCATTTAAAATACCTTCATAGTTAGCATGTTTGAACCATGCACATGGATTCTAGGATGGTTGTTGGCTGATATACATGAACTAAGATGAGTGTGATTAGATGTGTTAGATTCCTTAATTTGAGTGCAAATGGAGAATGATTATTTTTTGTGATAATCAATAATTCTCTCTTGACATTTGATTTATGGATGATTGAAATGGATATTTTGTATACATAAACATAACACCAAATCACGCATATTTATGTAAATTTGGCTTGGGAGAAAATTTAAGATGGGGCTAGTTAGTTAAATGCTTGATTTTGATTATACAATTAGGATAAAGGTCATAGCTTGAAGGACAACCCATAGACACAACCTTGATCAAATAGACAAGTTAGATCTACGGGTGACAAGATCAGATTATGGACGAGGATTAGATAATGATGATTATCAAACAAATAGTCCAATTAGAATATGGTTTTGCAAACATATGTATTGAGATAAGAAATAAATATAGGACTATGCACCAAAAAATGTCATTTGTGGTTACATATATGTATTAAGATGTTACCACAAATTAGGTGCAAAACTAAATGGGAAATACATCGAGAATATATTTTCCATCTTAAAATTTTGGTGCATGTGAATCTTTAAGTGTGAATCATGCATCCCTAGTATGCCCAAACATGTGTAGATCAAATCCAACAAATAGATAAACATGTGGCCCATTAAAGGATAGGGATTCTTCTTTCAAATATGCCCTCCATGAATTCTTAAAAAGATAAAGGTAAAATATTTTATGACTATCTTTTGACTCACAAGTAAATTAAGCATACAAATGAAAATGATTAGTGATCATGTATGCTTCTAAAATTAATTGCCCACAGATGATGTAATTCATTGAAGGGAGATCTTGTTAGATATAACAATAATAACCATAACCATATAAGTTTATTAATAAGAGAATACATCGTGATAAAATCATTATCATGTGATCAATCAATAATAAATTATAAGCATGTAACTATAAATATTCCTTGAAGAGAATAAAAAAGCAATGAGGTAAATCAAATAACTAAAATAAAACATTGTCAATATCTTAATAGCTCAAAATCTCCATGACTCCTTGGATTGAGCTTGCAATGGAATGTACACAATGTCTCCAAAGGACTTGTTCTTGCATAGGATGGTTTCAATGTGGATTGCTTAATAGAAATTTTAGCATAATCTTGGAAAGATTAATATCTCACGATGACAAACTAACAACACTTAAGCATAACAACTCGATGGAGATGATGGTGAGGGCTTTGATTCATAGATTTTTGGTGAGATGAGAGGATATTCAAGATCATGCGACATATTATCAATGGCTCACAAAGAGTATTTCTCTCAAGAAAGAGAAAGAGGACAAGTGTCACAAGTGAGTTTCGTGGGAGTGAAGGAGATTGGAGAATAAAGGAGGGAGAATGTGGTTGGCTTTCCAAGAGGGGCAAGATTGACTTTTGAAGGAGGTTGGAATTTAAATTTTTATTTCATTAAAAGAGTAAGTTGGCACCATGCAAAATCAAACTAAAAGGTGGCATTTGTCCTTAGTGGGTTCATGGAAGGTGGGGTGAAGGATTATTGGAAGAATATGCAAGCTTGCACATTAGGCATGGTAGATGATGGCAAGTTTAAATTTTTTAGGAATTCTAAATTAGAAAAGGGCTAGCAAGGATTAAAAGATGGTTTAATTAGATAACAAGAAAATCATTACAGTGGATGGAGATGAGTGTACAATATTATTTCCTATGCTAGGTCATATCAGTCCTAAATGCTTCTTTATTTGCTCATTTTTATTTATGCAATGGCAATTGGTAGGAATTTTGTGTTGATAGTTGGGTCGCTAATTTTATAATTATGCAGTTGGAGTTTCAGTATATTGGGGTGTTTATAGTATAGTCAAGTGGGATTTAGAATCTGTGAGTTGTCTCCTTTAATGGATTTCCCTTTGGCTCTACGTGTTTCTTATGATTGTGATTGGTAGCTCTAAAGCTAAGCCAAAAATGTTGATTAAGATCGGGTATCCTTCCTCATCCTTACATGTGAATGATCTAAAAAAAATTTAAATAATATCATAATTAGGGAAGACTCGTCTCAAAATAGAGGGCCTCAATTTCTAAAAGTGAATGAATATCTTGAGAGGAGCCAAGATCATCTAGTTTTGGTGGTACAACTGAATTTCACCTCGAAGGATGTCAATTACATGTTATAATGTAGGAAAGGTGATCTTGGAATATGTGCATTAACCTAGGTCAATCTTTCTCCCATATAACATTAGAAATGTGTGTGTGTGCTTAACTTGTTGTCAACAAGGAAGAGTCAGTTGTCTTGGACTAACACTCTTGCATATTATTGGGACTGATATTGTGTATATAATCAAATTAAGTTTAGGAAGGCTAAATTGAGAAATTTTGATAGTGTTTTGATAGAATGCAAAACAAAAATGTACAAGAGAGTTGCAGATTTAGAAATGAGATACATATAGGAACCTAGTGTTGAATCCTAGTGTTGGTTGTGCTAGAAATATGTGTTTGACACTTATTTCTTGGAGGTGGCTTTGTCATGAGATGATGTCAAAAATGGCACCAAGAGGCTATTGGGTTGTTATCCTCCAAATTGTGAGAAAAAAAATTTGAACACTAGCGCCCAACTCTAGTCTCCTAAGGTTTTTTCACTATCTGAAGTTTAAAACTATTTTATCTGAATATAGAATACCAAAAAATATGCATTAGAAATATTTTAAATAAATTGGTAACTACCAAAATGGGGATCACTTTTACGAGTGGAAAACTTTTCAAAACTTTCATAATATAAAACGACAAGTAGGGACAATGGTAATCTTATCTCATGCTCTGATGTGGTAGGCCCCCTTCAATCCAAATAGATCCTCTAGTGACTCATCTAATCAAGATGAGGGTAAGGTCCCTCATACATAGACTCTAAAGGATAGGCGTAAACCCAAAAAGAAGTCAAAAAAGAAAAGAGGGGTAAAAATCCCCCTCAAAAAGGCTATGAAGAATAAAATGTATTAGAAATGCAAGATTAAGGTTATGGTTCCAGTGGCTTCTTCTGACGCAGTTCTACCCCAGGCTTTGCTTGGATATGCAGGGTTCTATCTCTTTAACTTTTTCTCCTGAGCAACTACAGCCTCAAATTCAAGACCTTCGGCAATGAGCCATAATTTGTAAGTTATGAAAACTTTCTCTATATTTAGGGGACCTTAAGGGCTTGTTATCTCATGAATGGGATGGGGTCTACAAATTTTTATCAAGAAAAAGGCATGTTCCTTATGCTTTTCTACTCTAAGAAGGAGACATGTGAGGTTTACAAGACTAAGTCTTGGTTTCTAAATGGATCTGGATTATGCATGCAACCCTGGTCCACTAATAACAAATAAGAGTGCTTCATGACAAGATTTGTCCCATTTTGGATCTTATGCATTTCCTTACCACTCGAATATAAAGAGCTTAACCTGATTGAAATTATGGCCAACTGCTTTGGGATATTCCTCATGCATGATCTTACATTCTTCCAAGACCCAACAAAACCTACTAGAATTTGTCTTCTCCTTGATACAACTAAAAGAATCCCTTCAACCCTTCATTTAATTTTAGTTTTTGGCTCGTGGGATCAACCCATCATCGTAGAGGATGTTAGTAATGTCTACAATAAATGTTTTGAAATGGGACATACATCGCATCTCTGTACTAAGATGGAACCCCCTCAAAATGAGGTTCAAAACCTGTCTCACCCAAAAGAGGTACAAAAAGATCGATCATAGCCTTCTTCAGAAAACCTCTCACTAAAGCTTGTTCTGAAGGTTCATATAGGGAGTTCTCCAAGCCCACGGAATAAGAAGGCATAGTGAGTACTTGAGGCGAGGGATTATCCATATCATTCTGTGGGAAGCAAGTATGTCCTAGAGGTTTATTCAGTGTATTCTCCTGGCCTACCAAATACAAAGACATAATTACTATCTGAGGAAAGTGGTTATTCATATCATTCCTCGGGAAGCAAGAACAAGCCTCTCACCATGGACTCAGGAATGCCTCCTCCTTCGTTAATCACACTGAAAAAAGTTACAAAGTAGAATATGGGGCTAATTTGTGATTACTGACAGGAAGTTCCAGAGCCTAGAAGTCAATGCTCAACTTTTCATTTCACAGGTTTCTCAAACTACAATGTGGCTCTCATATATGAACAAAATTCCTCTTCAACCATGGACATCTCCACACTTTCAAAAAAATTCCCTCATACTAGGTATAATCAATGTCTTCACTATCTTGCATTGTGTCACTCACCCAGAGTTGAAACCCCTTCCTCTCTGCATTTAGGATGCACCTACAGTGGATGAGGATATTTCTCTAAAGAATGAGCTACAAGTAAATGGAGACCATGTGTCACTTGTTTGTTAGGAATAACAATCCACAAGACAACTGAGAGGGGGGGGGGGGTGAATCAGTTGTGATATAGATTATTAAACGTTAAACTTTGTAAACCAAAACTTCAATGCAAATGATAACACAGTAAATGCCAACACAATACTTGTTGTCGAGGAAACCCTGTTAAAGGTAAAACCCCGGTGGGAATTAGTACCCACAAATAATGTACTAAGAGTATAGTATCCCTATTAAAATATTTAGCCCTGTTAGGAGCTTATTACAACATTACAGTACACAGTCCCTGTTAGGAGACAGACCCTGTTAGGAGTCAAGAAAAGTAGTAGGCTCACTGCCTAGGCACACTGCCCAAAGAAGGTTAAAGCCACCCTCAAGGATTCACAATCTGAACAAGTGTATATAGGAATATACAATCCAGTGAACTGTCTAATAGCAACTGTCTTTGCTTGGTCAGTTCCAATGAAGTATTCTTGTCACAAACTCTGCTCTACATATAGCAGCAAAACAAGCCTCACAACTTTCACTTCTCTTCCTTTTTAATCTCTTTCACTACCACATCTTTCCAAAATAAAATATCACTCATATATACCTTATTACAATAAATCATTAGGTCATCCAATTAAGCTTTCCTAATACACAAAGAATTAATTAGGTCAGCCAATTAGGCTTTCCCAATATACAAATAATTGTTTAACCCCTTGCTAAGATACACATGGTACCTATAACAAGTAAACATCAAATACAATCAATCAATTATACTCCTAGATCCATAATCCACGCTCATGATTCATATTACATGCTACATGTCTGAAGTCAGCCACCAAATAGGTCTCCTCCAGAATACACACCATAGCTAACGTCACCAGAATGCTCACGCCAATCAAACACAACCCAATATTCCACAATATGTATACAGTCTCCAGTAAGCTCGTATCACCTAAAATATCTTCACCAGTAAGATATACCCAAAACATAGAGACCTGCTCTGTCAAGCATCATAGTTACAGTTCAGAAACCAGTCTTCACTAAAACAACTGTAACATCCTCAATATGTAACATAAATCCAAGAGACCTTAGGAATAAGGTCAACACACATCCTTCTTCATATAACCAACTTTGATCATTCTAAAACATCCGTACAGTGTCATTACACTTCTGCTAGTCAAGTAACCAATTTGTCTTCTTTACAAAAACATATGTTGACATTAGTGACAAAACATGAATATCAACAACATGAATAGTATCCAAATTTGATATCGTCCAACATTGTTGACATGGCTGATAGCCTCCTATACAAATTAGGTTCTGAACTTTTTGACAAAATTGCAGAATGAGAAGACTTTTCTCAGCTTCATAATTACTCTTCACTCCCCCAATAGGATAATCAATCTCAAGATGATAAGGTCAGTCCCTGCTTCCAACTCATTCTATGCATGAGAACATTGTTATAGAGCCTTCATTTCTTAAGGAACCTCTATTAGGGAATTCATATTTGCCATCACTTCCTTCCTTTTATTTTTCTTAGACTTTATAAATCTCCCAATCTCCATCATGCCTTTTAGAAAAGAAAAGAACTCCAGCTAAGATAGAAGAAAGACAAACAGTAACAAGTTAAAGGTTGAGATAGAAGAAGGGGTTCCAACTACACTGGATGGTAACTTCTCTATTAGAAAAAGGATGAGGAGGGCTCTCTTCTCTCCTAAGGACAATGTAAATCCTATTCTGGAAAGTCAGAGGCATAAAAGCCTCTGACAAGCGCACCCAAATCAAGCAACAATTGGATACTTGTGGGGAGGATATCATACTGCTACAAGAAACCAAAATGTCATTACAAATGTATGAATCAATGATTAAGAAATGGACTAGGTGGCAATCAGCTCTTGTTGCATCCTAGGGATCCTTGGGAGGCTTGATTGCATTATGGAATCAGGAAATAGTGAATATTGAAGTCTATCATAGTGGAAAAAACTAGCAACAATTGGCTATAATGAACTTTGATCTTTCATTCTCTCTCTTTAACATATACGGTCCTACTTCCATGACTGAAAAGTGTAGGCTATGGGAAGTATTGATAGATGTCATGCAAGAGTTGTGCAATGATAAATTCATACTATCAAGAGACTTCAATGCTATAGTCTCATTGGACAAAAAGCAAGGCGATATTTACCACCCCCAAAAAATAATGGATGACTTTAATTTATTTATAGAAGACAATGATTTGCATGACATTTGTTCAGAGAAAGGGAAATTCACTTGGACTAATAAGAGGGTTAATTTTCTCCAAATTGTGGAAAGGTTAGGCATGTTATTAGTTTCTCACAACTAATTTTTACATGCATTTCAGTTGTCCTCACAAGTATTACCACTGCTTACCTCAGACCACTATGCTATATCTCTCCAAATTGCTGACCAAGCGAAGAAGGGAGTGAGGAAACCATATTTTAAATTTGACAAAATAAGGTTTCACCACCCTCATTTCCTCCCCCTTCTTCATTAGTGGTGGATAAGTGCCATGTTTGAAAAAGGATCACACATGTTCTAATTCCACAAGAAACTACAATTTGTCAAGGCACAAATATGCAACTGGAATTCAAGTATTTTCAAAAATATTTTTGTGCAAAAAAGGAGGTCGTTAATTAACTAGCCCTCATTCATGATTATATAATTCAATTTAGTCT
>MU227806.1:494120-523053 GCA_018584345.1 Thuja plicata | reverse complement strand
GTGATGGGCAAGAATCCATCCCCTGATTCACTGAAAGAAGTGAATCCAACAGGTACACCCGCCTGAGCCTTTGAGCTCGAAGTGTAGGAGGATTTGTTTGATCCTCGTTAATTAGCCTTTTCTTTGATAAGGTCAGGGAAAAATAGCTAACAGACCCTACCACCTTTACTAAACAAAAAGAGCTCCAACAGGTTTGGGAAGAACTAGGTAAGAGGGAAGAAATATATTGGCAGCAAAAATCTAGGGAATTATGGCTAAGAGAAGGAGACCAGAAAACTAAATTTTTTCATGTTTTAGCCTAGTCAAAAAGGATCTCCCAATCAATCTTCTTGATTCAAAACTCACTTAGAGGAAGAGAAATCACCAATGAAGGTGAGATTCAGGTTGAAGGTGTAAAATTCTTTTCAAATTTGCTTGCTCCTTCCCAAAGGCAACTCCAAGTAGACGGCCAGGCTGAACAAAACTTACTGGCATCAATCCCTAATATCATTACCAAGGAGAATAATGCTTCTCTAGTGCAAACCTTTACATTGGAAGAAGTCAGTGATGTGGTTTTCTCTTTTCTTAGACAAAGCACGGGGTCCAGACATATTTACAATAACATTATTCCAAAAGATATGGGATCTTTTAGGATTTGATCTTCTATTAGCCTTAGAGGAGTTAAGAAAGCATGGGGCATTTTTGAGGAACTTAAATGTGATAAACATTTCTCTAATTCCAAAAACCAAATTGCCTAAGTCATTTTTTGATTTCAGAGCCATATCACTATGCAACACAATTTATAAAATCTTCACTAAGGCAATCTATCTTAGACTACAATGGTTTATCCCCATGCTTGTTTCTACAGAACAAGGTGGCTTTGTGTCTAGAAAAGAAACTCCAGTAGGGGCCTTGGTGGCTCACAAAACCCTTCATTAGTCAAAGAATGCCATCTACCAACATTTGTGGTCAAGCTTGATATGATGAAGGTATGTGACAAGGTTAGATGGAGCTTTCTTATCAAAGTCCTTAAAATTTTGGCTTTTGTGACAAATTGTGCAAATGGATAATGTCATGCCTCAAAGGTGCCAAATTATCAGTCATCATAAATGGTTCACTAGCGGGGTTCTTTCAAGCCACTCAAGGTGTTAGACAAGGTGACCCTCTCTTTCCATTCCTCTTTGTAATTATGGCAGAATTTTTGAGTAGGACTATCCATTTGAGACACTTGGAGGGCTTATGAAAGGGCACCCACATACCTCACACTAATATTGCAGCTACCCACTCTTTATTTGTAGATGATATACTTCATTTTGGGAATTCTACATTTTTGGAAGCCAAGCAGATCAAGGAGGTTCTTCAAATATATTCCTCATTTTCATGACATATAGTGAATAAAAAATAAGTCAAAGGTCCATGTCTTCAATACTAAGCTAGCTATCAAAAGGAAAATTATTCATAAGTTAGACTTTCAACTTTATGAGCTCCCTTCTTCCTATTTAGGCATTCCATTTTTTATGGGTTCTAACAAAGCCACATTCTAGACAAATGTGATAGACAAACTGAAATCTAGAGTGACCTCTTATAAAGAAAGATGGATTTTATTCTCTGGTTGCATTCTCCTCATCAAATCAGTCCTAACTATCATCCTCAACTACTTCATTGTTTTCCTTAAAGCTCCTGCTTCTGTAATTTCCCTTATTGAGAAAAATATTCTCAACTTACTTTGTTGGGGAAATATGGATGACTCAAATAAAACTCCTCTTATCTCCCTTCACAATATGACTATAGATAAGAGGGTTGATAGAGATGTTTGCATGGCATTAGTAAGAGGAATGTAGCCTTTAGTGGAAAACTAATCTAGAAAATATACGCAAAGCTAAGTGCTAACTGGTGTAAACTTATGCAAGCTAAATACCTGGACACTAAAAATCCTTCTTGGATTTTCACCATTCAGAATGCCCCATCTGGCTCAACCATGTGGAACTTTATGGTCTCTTCCAAACACATAGTAACTTCTTATATTTCCTATGAAGTCCACAATGGGTAGGATGTTAAGTTTTGGTATGATTCCTGGAATGGCTTCCCTCCTTTTCAAATCAGTTTAGAGTTGCAGGTAGTTATACCTATCTTTATTCAAAACTAGGGGGAGAACTAATAGATTATGGCTGCTCTGTAGAATTGTTAACTAGAAAATTTTGTTGGAAAGACTTCTCCACATTGTAGATTTCTTTGGATCGTATGAGGCTTATTCTGGATATAAGGAAGGAACTTCTGGATATAATGAAGGACCAAGTGGTATTTCTATCCAAAGAGAGAAAAAAACTACCCCATCTAAAAATGGCAACTACACAGATAAATTGGTTATGAAGTAGTTTTAAAATCTTAATGCCACAATCAACATCATAGGGCGTACTTTTGTTAGGGAAGTATGATACCCCCAAAGAAGGAAACTTCACCTAGTTAGTGCTAAAAAAGAGAGCTCTCACTAGTGAGAGATTGGCCAAATTACACATTGCCCAACCCTTCAAATGTGTCTTATGTAGGGAACTTCCAAAAGACACAAACCACCTATTCCTAAAATGTTCTTTTTCTCAAAAGTGTTGTCAATATGTGCTCCTTAAAGTTAATTTTAATTCACCTCTCCCTAAGTCTATCTAGGACCTATTTGAAGCTTGGTCAGCTCTTCATCAAGAATATTTCTTTGCATGTATTTGGTGTATCTTACTAGCGGCGGTCGTTTGGTGGGAAAGGAACTGTAGACACCTAATTTTGCTCAAGCAAAATCAAGAAAAGAACAAAGTAAGCAATTAAGCAAAAATAATGAATTAACTAAATAATCAAAGCCTTTGGATTAATTAAATAAAAAAGATCAATTAATTGTATATGTTAAATCAAATTAAATCCAACCCCTTCAACGGTGCACATGGCTAAAATAAATCAATTAATTAATTCTCATTATTCTCAACAACCACATGGGCCAAAAACAAATCAACCAATGAGAATGAAGGAATGAGCTCACATGGATCACTCAAGAGGATTTTATATCTCAACCATCCAATTTGTCTTTTCTATCTTTGTGGATGATATCAGATTTGGATACTATTCATGTTTTGTCACTGATGTCAACATATGTTTCTGTGAAGAGGATAAACTGGTTACTTGACTGACATAAGTGTACGGATACTGTACGAATGTTTCAGAATAATCAAAGTTGGTTATATGAAGAAGGATGTGTGTTGACCTTATCCCTAAGGTTTCTTGGCTTTATGTTACATATTGAGGATGTTACAATTGATTTAGTGAAGATTTGTTTCTGAACTATAACTGTGATGCTTGACAGAGCAAGTCTCTGTGTTTTGGGTATATCTTACTGGTGAAGATATTTCAAGTGATACAATCTTAATGAGTGATAGAGGACATATTGAGGAACATTGGGTATTGATCAATTGGCATGAGCATTTTGGTGACATCATATGTGGTGTGTATTCTAAAGGAGACCTATTTGGTGGCTGACTTCAGACATGTAGTGTGTAATATGAATTGTGAGCGTGGATTGCAGATCTGGGAGTATAAATGATGGATTGTATTTGATGTTTACTTGTTATAGGTATCGTGTGTATCTTAGCAAGGGGTTAAAAAATTATTTGTATATTGGGAAAGCCTAATTGGCCGACCTAATTAATTATTTATGTATTAGGAAAGCTTATTTGGCTGACCTAATGAATTATTGTAATAGGGTATATATGAGTGATCTTTTCTTTTGGAAAGATGTGGAAGTGGAAAATATTGAAAATAAAGAGAAGTGGAAGTTGTGGTGCTTGTTTTGTTGCTAGACGTAGAGCAGAGTTTGTGATAAGAATACTTCATTGGAACTGACCAAGCAAAGACAGTTGCTATCAGACAATTCACTAGATTGTATATTCCTATATACACTTGTTCAGATTGTGAATCCTTGATGGTGGATTTAACCTTCTTTGGGTAGTGTGCCTAGGAAGCGATCCTACTACTTTTCTTGACTCCTAATAGGGTCTGTCTCCTAACAGGGATTGTGTACTATAATGTTGTAATAAGCTCCTAACAGGGATAAATCTTTTAATAGGGATACTATACTCTCAGTACATTATTTGTGGGTGCTAATTCCCACCAATTTTTCACCTTTAATAGGGTTTCCTTGACAACAAGTATTGTGTTATTGCATTGGCATTTACTGTGTTATCATTTGCATTGCAGTTTTGGTTTATAATGTTTAAAGTTTAATATTTTATATCACAACTTATTCACCCCCCTCTCAGTTGTCTTGTGGATTGTTATTCCTAACAATTGGTATCAGATCTACTGGTCCTTAGAGAGAAATCTTAACAACTTGAGGTGATCCTAAAGATGTCTTACTATAGTAAGGATAATCCGAAATTTGATCTTGAAAAACTTTGACAGTTGGAAGAACAAGATGAGAACACATTTGCTATGTTTGGGACTTGACTACTAGATGATCACAAAGAAGAATGAGAAGATAGCGATTGAGGATGAACTGGAGAAAGCTATTGAAGATGAAAAGAAACTATTTTCATGTAATATGGTTGCAAGGGAATCATTGATCAATGAACTTTCTGAAGGTGAATTCACAAAATTAAAAGACTTGGATTTTGCACATGAGATCTGGACAAGATTGGAGGCACTGTATGAAGGAGATAAGTTTACAAAATAGGCAAAGCTACAGAACTGGAAGACAAAGATGGAATCACTGAAGATGAGAGAAGATGAGAACATTAGGGCATATGGACAGAGAGTTACTAAAGTGGTTACTGACATTAGAAACTCTAGAGGTACTTATAGTGAGGAAGAAGTGATTGCAAAGATACTCATATCTTTGACACTTGCATATAGAACCAAAGTACAAGCTATAGAGGAGATAATACCTTTGACACCGAACTTCACTAGAGAGATGTTGATTGGAAAACTAACTACTTTTGAGGCCGCATAATTGGGAGATACTTTACCTAAAGTTGAGTCAGCATTCAAAGCAACCATGCATAAGAACAAAAATACCTTATCAGAACTTGCAAGCACCAACTATGGTGACCTAAGAGAAGAGTTTGGAGATTATGCTGAGGAATGAGAACAAATACATGAGGAAGAAAGAAAGCTAGATGAAGTGGTAGCAATGATCGCTAGAAGAGAGAAGAGATGTAAGGGTAAATTTGAAGGTAAATTACCTTTGAAATATTTTTCATGTAACAAGATTGGTCATTTTGCATCTAGATGTCCTACAAGGGTTTCTAAGCACAAACCTAAGTTTTACAAAACAAAGTATCGTAAAGAAAAGGAAAGTTATTATGCTAGTGAGGGTGTTTCTGATGATGATGGTGACTATGATGAAATTGGATTTATTTCTATAAAGGATGATGAACCTATACGTGAGGAAAAAACCTTAGTATCTTGTGTTGAAAAGAAATCTGAAAGGGTTATAGAGAGTGGTTTTTCACATCATATGATTGGAGATAAAAATAAATTTGTGAAATCGAAAAGATATGATGGTGCTGTTGTTAGATTTGGTGACAATACTCCTAAACTTATCATTGGAGTTGGATCTATTTCTCTGGATGGAAAGACTAATACTGACAATGTATTACTTGTTGATGGACTTAAGCATAATATGTTGAGTGTTGGATAGTTAGTGGACAGAGGTTATCAGTTGAAATTCATTAATGAGAAATGATCTATCAGAAGTAAATCAGGAGATTTGATCACATCTGGTACTAAATCTAGAGGTAATGTATTTGAATTGAATACATTTGAAGCTACTTGTTTTATTGCAAAGGTTGATGACAATTGGCTATGGCATAGAAGATTTTGTCATGTTAACTTTGATAACATTGTGAAGGAAAGTATGACTAATGTTGTAAGAGATCTACCTAAGATTGTAAAGTCATCTAACACTGTGTGTAGAGAGTGTGTTATGGGGAAGCAAACCATAAGTAGTTTTCAAAGCATTTTTTATTCAGGAAAAGAAAAGTTGGATCTGGTGCATACAGATCTATGTGGTCCTACAAGAACAAGATCATATTATAGTGAAAGGTACTTTATACTCTTTGTTGATGATTTTTTATAATGATGTGGGTTACATATTTGAGAGATAAATCTAAAGCATTTAACAAATTCAAGTTATTTAAAGAAAAAGTTGAGAATGAATCTCGTTTGAAGTTAAAATGTTTGAGATTAGACAGAGGTGGAGAGTTTACATCAGACTTATTTAATACCTACTGTGAAGAACATGGAATATACAGATAGACATCAACTCCTAGAACTCCACAATAGAATGGGATAGCAGAGCAAAAAAATAGAACTATATTAGATGTTGCAAGGACTATGTTGTTGGAAGGAAATGTGTCAAATGTTCATTGGAGAGAAGCAGTTGGAATTGCTATGTACACCTTGAACAGAATTCATATCAGAGAAGGTACAAGTAAGACTACTTATGAATTATGGTTTGATCATACACCTACTGTAAAATATTTCAAAATATTTGGAAGTAAATGTTATATCAAAAGTGATGATGAGATAGGGAAGTTTGATGTTAGAAGTGATGAAGGAATTTGTCTTGGTTATTCTACTAAGAGTAAAGCATATAAATATTTCAATCTGACATTGGGGAAGTTGATTGAAAGCACCAATGTGAGGATAGATGAAATTTTTTCAGATTCAGGAAATAATATATGATTGTGGTTAGATTACAGAGATGAAAGAGGTCACTGCTGAACCTTAATAACCTTTGATGGTTAAAAATGAAATTGAAGATGAAGTGACTGAAGTTACTCAAAAGACTCTGAGGTATGTTAAGAAGAACCATCCTGAAGATCAAATTATTGGTGATGCAAATAAAGGTATGATGACTAGATCTAGAGTTAGAGATGAAATTTTTTGATTTCTCAAGTTGAGCCGAAGACTACTGATGAAGCATGTAGAGATGAATCTTGGACTAAAGCTATGGAAGAAGAACTTGAATAGATAAAGAAAAACAATACTTGGGAATTGGTTCCAAGGCCTAAGAACAAAAATGTGATAGGAACTAAATGGGTTTTCAGAAATAAGATGGATGAGGAAGGAACAGTGGTAAGAAACAAGGCTAGATTGGTGTGTAAAGGCTACTCGCAACAAGAAGGCATAGACTATGAAGAAACATTTTCTCCTGTTGCTAGGTTGGAAGCTGTGAGATTATTTCTTGCTTATGTTGCACATAAAGAATTTAAAGTATATCATATGGATGTGAAATCAACATTCTTTAATGCTGATCTGGAAGAAGTTTACATTGAGCAACCTGATGTATTTCCTTTGACAAAGGATGGAGACATGGTTTGTAAGTTGAAGAAAGCATTGTATGGACTGAAATAAGCACCTAGAGTATGGTATGCAAGACTGGAAAAGTATCTACTTCATCTTGGTTTCAGAAAAGGTAATGCAGATAGTAATTTATATTTAAGAACTGATGAAGATGGAATCTTAATCATAGAAGTTTTTGTTGATGATATCATTTTTGTAGGAATGATAAGATGAGTAAGAAGTTCTCTAAAGAGATGGAAAATGAATTTGAGATGTCAATGATCGGTGAAATGAAATTTTTTCTTGGTTTGAAAATTAATCAGAGTAAGAATGGCATTTTTATATCTCATACCAAGTATCTTAAGGAAATGTTGAAGAAGTTTGGAATGGAAGACTGTAAACCTATTGGAACACCTATGGTGACTGGACATAAAATGACTAGTAATGATGAGACTCAAAGTGTAGTTCAGACAAAGTATAGATCTATGATTGGTGCTCTACAATATCTAACTCACACTGGACCAGATATTACTAATGTAGTTGGTATTGTGGCAAGGTATCAAGCAGATCCCAAAGAGACACATCTTGCTGCTGTAAAAAGAGTTTTTAGATATTTGAAAGGAACAACGTAATATGGATTATGGTATGAAAAATTAGAGGATTTTATTTTATAGGTTTATACTGATGCTGATTAGGCAGGTATGTGGATGAAAGAAAGAGTACTAGTGGTGGTGCATTTTTCCTTGGGAAAAGGTTGGTTTCTTGGTTGAGCAAGAAGTGGAATTGTATTGCTCAATCTACTGCTAAATCAAAGTATGTTGCTGCTACAATAAATTGCACACAAGTTGTTTGGATGAAACAAATGCTGAAAGACATTGGAATAATTTTTGAAGAACCAGTGGTTATCCATTGTGATAACACCAGCACAGTGAATATGTCAAAGAATCCTTTAATGCATTCAAAGACTAAACATATTTCTATTGAGTATCATTTCTTGAGGGAGAAGGTAGCAGAGAAAGAGATTAAACTGGAATATATTAGCACAAAGGAATAGATAGCAGATATATTTACAAAACATTTGCCAAAAGAGGATTTCGAGTATCTTAGAAGCATGCTTAGGGTCAGAGTCCCTCCTTGTGATATTTAATTGATGCAGATATGCATTAGTTTTGTGGTTTTCAGAGCTATATCATTTTTTGGACTTGATGTATGGATCTACTCCTTAGGGGGAGTGATCGAAGGAACACTAGAGCACATTTGGGTGATCTTGCACCTGGCTGTTGGACATGAAGATTTGAAAAAGTTACAGAAGATTATAGATGATTTATGGCACCCTTTTCCATTATTTCCAAAGGGGGAAGGAATCAATATGAAAATCCCTACTGTTTTGGGGAGATGTGTGTTGAGGATATTGAGAAGATTGTATTAAGAGGAGAAAGTATTTTTGAGTTGTTGGGTTGATGGATTTTTCCCATATGTTTCCATCAATGCAAAAGGGGGAGATTGTTGGATGATATCAGATTTGGATACTATTCATGTTGTTGATATTCATGTTTTGTCATTGATGTCAACATATGTTTCTGTGAAGAGGACATACTGGTTACTTGACTGACAGAACTATACGGACACTGTACGGATGTTTTAGAATGATCAAAGTTGGTTATATGAAGAAGGATGTGTGTTGACCTTATCCCTAAGGTCTCTTGGCTTTATGTTACATATTGAGGATGTTATAGTTGATTTAGTAAATATTGGTTTATGGACCGTAACTGTGATGCTTGACAGAGCAGGTCTTTGTGTTTTGGGTATATCTTACTAGTGAAGATATTTCATGTGATGTGAGATTACTGAGTGACAAAAGAAATATTTTGGAATATTGGGTTGTGTTTGATTGGTGTTAGCATTCTGGTGACATTAGTTGTGGTATGCATTCTGGAGGAGACCTATTTGGTGGTGGACTTCAGACATGTAGCATGTAATATGAATTGTGAGCGTGGATTGTGGATCTAGGAGTATAATTGATGGATTGTATTTGATGTTTACTTGTTATAGGTATTTTGTGTATCTTAGAAAGGGGTTAAATTATTTGTATATTGGGAAATCCTAATTGGACAACCTAATTAATTATTTGTGTATTAGGAAAGCTTAATTGGCCAACCTAATGAATTATTGTAATAGGGTATATATGAGTGATATTTTCTTTGAAAAGATGTGGAAGTGGAAGAGATTGAAAAGGAAGAGAAGTGAAAGATGTGAGGCTGGTTTTGTTGATGGACATAGAGCAGAGTTTGTGATAAGAATACTTCATTTGAACTGACCAAGCAAAGAATGTTGCTATCAAATAGTTCACTGGATTGTATATTCCTATATACATTGTTCGAATTTTGAATCCTTGAGAGTGACTTTAACCTTCTTTGGGTAGTGTGCCTAGGCAGTGAGCCTACTACTTTTCTTGACTCATAACAGGGTCTGTCTCCTAATAGGGACTGTGTACTGTAATATTGTAATAAGCTCCTAACAGGGCTAAATCTTTTAACATGGATAATATAGTCTCAGTAGATTATTTATGGGTGCTAGTTCCCACTGGGGTTTTACCTTTAACATGGTTTTCTTGACAACAAGTATTGTGTTATTGTGTTGGAATTTACTGTGTTATCATTTGCATTGCAGTTTTGGTTTATAAAGTTTAAATTTTATAATTCTATATCACAACTGATTCACCCCCCTCTCAGTTGTCTTGTGGACTGTTATTCCTAACAATCTTGACCATCCATTTTATCCCAATATTTGAAACCATTAACCTAACTCACCTCTAATCATGGTTACCTAACTCTACCCCTACCCTTGGGAAATCCTTTAAATAACATACATTTTAAGAGAAAATTACCACTTTACATTCATCATTTAGAGCATCCTTACTATAGGCAATTCATCTCACAAGCACAGAGTTTCATTGTTGAATTTGCATAATAGTGGTCATAAGTGAAGCATTTTAGTATAATTATGCTAAAATAGGGCATAATCACATCATTTAGATCCTCATTTTCTCATTCTAGGACTATCACTAATGGATGCTAAGCTGAGAGCATTTAATTAGCACTTCTAGATAGAGAGCCATGAGATTCTCATTGTTTATCTTTTCAATTCAATTAGCTTAAATCGTGTTATTTCAAAGTTGAATTGATAATGTTGCAAACTAATATCATGAAGATATATTTTTCATATATACAAATGACGCCCATCGTGGGGCAGAATGCACCATACTAACATTTTTATGAGTTTTTGGTGTCTTTGAGTGGCTTTGTTTTGTAGATTTTCAAACTTTGCAAGTGAAGTGACACATTTACGGAGTTAAATAGCATGTATGAAGTAAATTTTGATATTGTTGTCAAGGAAATGATGCATGTGCGGTGAATTCTGACACTTTGCAAAAATCTCTAAACGCATTTATACAGTTAAATAGCGTGTGCAAGCCAAATCGTGACGCCTTTACCATAGAAGTGACGTGTGACAAGATTCTTCTAACTTCTGTCTGATTTATTTCAGCGCATTTAATGATGGAATTAATGCTTTGTAAAATTTAAATAGCGCTCTGTCTAAAGAAATAATGCTTTTAAACTTTTCTATAGTGCGTAGCAGGTTTCTGATAGTGCGTAGTCACTATTAAAATAGCGCGTAGTCATTGTTAAAATAGCACGTAGTCACTGTTAAAATAGCACGTAGTCACTATTAAAATAGTGCGTAGTCACTGTTAAAATAGCGCGTAGTACTGACTTTAAATTTTGTAGATTAAATGATCATTTTTTGTTATTTTGTAGATGTTAATCCATAAGAAGGTGCGGAAACCATAATATTACAAGAAATTGAAGGAGAGAAAAGCAAACAAAAGGTGAAATGCATTGAAGGTGGCTATGAACTATGACAAATAATTTCAAAGAAAGGTGAACATGCATAAATGTTGGCGTATAGTTGATCTTTACCAAGCTTCTTACAATATGTCACATTTTTCTTTGGATAATACTCCTTATGATTTTCCTATTTGATCTCAATTCTTCTCATTTTTAATAAATTTGAGCAATTTGTCTTTCAATTTGGATTTCCTCACTTTGCTTGGGGTGTGTTGGACTAACATTTGTGAAGCGAATACAAAGGAGCTAGAATGATTGCCACTAGGTGAGTGTCAAAATGCAAATGAACAAAATAAAAAAGTGCCTAGCTTTGCTAGCATCAAACAAAGGTAGGATCTTAATCCCTTTTCAATTGCTTAATTTGTGGCAAGTCAAAGTTGAAAATCTAGCTTTAAATAAAAGAGTGAAATTGAGTCACTAATTAAAGCATTAGGCCTATGCTCTTCATTTTCTTAAGTGAATAAGAATGCCAAACATGCCAAATTTGAGATGAGAAGGAGCTACACAATGAACCAAACATAAATTCAAGCCTTCTTTCTTGTGGACGAAAAGTGTTAGGTATATGATCTTCACCCTTTTGGGTGAATCAAAAAGCCAAAAGCACTTTGAAACCCTTTAGAATAAGAGGCTAGGAATGAATCTTGTTAATTGTGTTTGGAATTGAAGAAGTAGTAGGGATATGTTCTTCATCTTTTAGGTAAATCAAACTCCCCGACCTACCTATTCTTTTGATTCATTGCTTTACATGAACATGCTAGAACTAGAGTGGGCTTGCCTCCCAAGATTTGCCTTTTCGATGATGGTGAGAGGGAATGACCCAAAGTGGGGAACAAGATTAAGACAATATATTCCACCCACCTAAAAAAAAATTCATTAAGTTGAAAAACTTAGCGGGCAAAAATATCAAAGGCCTTGACTCTTAGAGTTAATAGACTCAATCGCGCATCACGACTATGTAACCCTTGTATGATTCATTTGATATTTTTGTGTGGAATTCTTACTAAAAACCTGGTTAATTTAGCAATGCCTACCTTTTTCGAGCTAATCTAAAAGCCAAATCTGACCAAAGGTAGCTTGCTTGGAAGACTTTGTTGTGAAGGCCCAGAAAATGATCGAGAATATACATTTTGTGTTTAGGATTGAGGGTCAAGACAAGTGTTTTATGGCTGTTGTGGTTGATAATTCATGTTTACAAATAGAAAACATCCATTCAGATCTGATAAACAATTTAAATTTTTAAAAAAACAATCAACCGACAATCAAAATAGTGAAGCAGCTGTTTCCCATAAATCATTTGCCACGTATGAAACATCCTATAATGCTTTTGAGTAATTTAGTAGTGCGTCTAAGAAAAAATTCAACGCTTTTGAACACATAAATAACGCGTACAAAAGTTTTCTGGTGCTTTTAAATTGTCAATTAACGCGCCTGAATAGTCAACCAACGTGTAGCAATTTTTTCAATGAGTGTGGGCCAGTATTTCTATAGCGCATACAAGATTTTTTTTAGCGCGTACAAATTGAGACATGAAAACAATGAGGATCTCTTAGGTCTATGAGAGAATTTTGAGATCATTTTTGGATACCCTTTTTGGAGTACTCCATGTCTAGTTCAGAAGATAGATCAAATCCTTGCAAAATCAAGGTGTTAAGAAACAATTAAAAGGATTATTGATCAAAGGGATGTTATCTTCAAAACATTGAATTCTTGTTAATACCGATCTTCACTAGATCTCATCGCATCAAGGTAGCCTTACAAGAAGACGGAAGTTATGTTAGACAAGAAATGCCCTATTTGGCCGAAACACCCTACCACGTATTTCTAAAAGAGTCGGAACCCAAAACAATGACATTTCCCGATAGGTATACCGATCCTAACCTCATTAATAATGTTAATGAATCCAACAATTCTCATAATAACAACCATGATGAGGGAAACAATGATGGGAAAAATAATGAGAATAATAATCAAGGAAGCAACAATGCCAATAATGGAGGAAATAATATAAATGATGGAAGAAATTGTTGGAAATATATTGAGGCTAGGTGACTGAGAGGGGGGGGGGGGGTGAGTTAGGAACCAATAAAACTTATTCACTTTTATCCTTTATTAGATTGTCTAATCTGATTGTATGCATGGAACAGAAAAGCAATAAATATTCATAACACTTGACACAATATTTGGTTACCCAAAAACCTTCCAAATAGAAAGTAAAACTAGGGTGGGGATGGTACCCACAAGATTTAGTATTGCATTAATAAATTTGGTCGGTTAAGGCTTACAATTGACCACTTCTGATGGCCTGCCCTGTTAGGAGCAATAAGGACTGTTAGGTCCACCTTGTGAAAGGATTTATACAATACAATAAAGTATGCACTATGTTAGGAAATTTGATAAGGACTGTTAAGTCCACCCTGTTAAAGGATTTTGCTAATACACCAATTAGGATGAGCTAGTGAATGATCTGCTATGAAATTCTTATTTGCTGAATAAGATCCTTTGAAATAATATTGATCGCCTGAATGTGATAGATGAGTCTTTGTTGTTCCTTTATATTGTTGTATCATTGTAATTAATCTGCCACTTCATATTCACATTCATATATCCATACTCTTTTCTTCTTACATTATGTATGTTTGGATAAACAAAGTATATTACATATATATCTTATCCAAATCAATTACCTCTACAAGTTGGCTACTTGTCATATTAAATAGTATTAACAATATGAACTAAGTTGGCCCAATGCTAATACTCAGGTTCGGTAATCCTCTTGGGTGATATACTGACACTCAGGTGACACATTGAATTGACAAATCTAGCACTCGGTTAACATTGGGTGCTCGGGTCACATTGATCACTCAGAGATGGTAACTCGGGTAACCCTGGTGACTCGGGTGATACTGTTTTGAACTAACTGCTCGATCGACACTACAACTGCTCGGGTTACACTTCAAGCTGCTGGCTTGGTCAACACTATATTCATATAAATGACTAAGTGTTTTGGAGCTAATTGACAACATGTCTTTCCATAAGGTCTACAATCTCCCCCTTTGGCATTAGTGAAAAAAACACATATCATATCCAAAAACTTTGATCAAACTGCTAAGTAAAAACTCCCCCTTACCATGTGCTTGGGTACTTGCTCAGGTATGACTGCTGCTTTGCAACTTGGTTACAACTGACTCTGTTTTAGATTTTCCAAAACCTTTTTTTGTAAATCTCTCTCTCTCTCTCTCTCTCTATATATATATATTCTTCTGTGTACATGTATTTCCTCATATATATACAAATTCTATCTTTCCCCCTTGTATACAATTTCTAACTTTCCCCCTTGTTTTTGATACAAATGCCAAAAAGCATATCTACAAGGTAATTCCAAAATAGGAGAGAAAATCACAATGTACTTTCAAAATTTGAGACAAAGTCTTGTCCCAATTGTCTTGCAACACCTTCAGGATGTGCAACTCATTCTGAATTTCTGCAGACAACTCCATCATAAGCTATGCAACTGAAAAGTTGTTATCATGGATGAGTGTCTTTGCATGAGCAATATGTTTCTGCATGACATCCATATGAGGAAGGAGTTGGCTCTGTATAGCTGTTAGGGATTCCCTTGTTCTTGCTTCTTCCCTTAGTAGCTCTGTCTATAGATTAGTCAAATACTTGATCTTTACAAAATGTGCTGAACTTGAACTTGGATCAAGTGCCAACTAGCTTGCACTTGCCTTCAGATCATTTTCAATCTTTGTCAGCTTGTCTTTTATTTCCATGGTAAAGTTGGAAGTGTCACTTAACTTTACAAATAATGCCACAAAATTATTCACAGTGGTTTCTAGAGAGCTAATGATGGTGGTTAGCTTCACTTGATCTATTGCAATCTTACCTGCAACATTCTCTAGAACCTTATTTTCAAATTTTCTTTTTGCCTTTTGCAGTAATTTCTCCTTTCCAATAAGATCATGATTAAACTTGTGAACTATGTCAACAAGTTGGTCCATTATGGAATCATACTCATTGACTTCAATCTCTATTGAATCTAGGAAAATACCATTGATGTCCTGTAGAACTTAGTTTCTTTTCTTCTGCTTAGAGCTTTTGTTGTTTTTCTCTTTTCTTCCATAGCTCCCCAAGGATGTCCATCTACTTGGCTGTCAGGTTGGAAAGATCCCAATTTGGAATCACAATATCTTCCTCAAGGTCAACTTCATTGTTATTGTTTCCTTTTCTTTACCCTTGACCTTGGGATTAGGTGAAGGAATGATTTCCTTACCTTTTCCAACCTCATCCTTGTCCTCGGTGTTCAGTTGGAGTAAGTCATTAACTTTTAATGCACCAACTGCAGAATCAGTGCTAAGTGTAGAAACATTCACAGTGTCTTTCTGTGGTTTGTCCTGGCTTGGCCCAGTAGTAGGTAGAGCCTGATGCTCAGTTCCTACTAGTCCTGATGTAGACTTTGTGGTCTTTTCCTTTCTCAGAGATAAGATACTTTGAATAGGTGATTGGGGCAGGGATGCCATCACTTCTACTGCTATCTATTCAACATTAGATTCTTCAATGTTCTGAACCTTAGGTAACTCTTCATCTTTGACCTGTACATGAGGGTCTATACTCTTTTCCTTTGTCTTATCATCTCCCTTGTCAACAAAAAATGACTTCCATATCTTTTTTGCGGACTGCACAACATCCTCTATTTTCTTGCTCAAAATTTGAAAATTCCTAAACCTTGGAGTGTGATTACTCTCATACTTATTCATAGCATCTTTTACCTCTTTATCAATCATAGTAGACATGATTTGTTCAAGATGTGCTTTCTGATGTCCTTTTCAATTGGAACTGCATTGTGACAGTGAATGGCGATTGCCTTGAGAAGGTCTTCATTCATATGGATTTTCAATTCAGATGGATCATACTTCCATCTTGCCATTTTCTCTACTAATGCATCCTCAATCATCTTATTCTCATCTTTGGTTCTGGAAGCATACTTCAATGATTTGAGAGATCCCATACCACTAGCTCCTTTCAATTCTTAAATCTTTTTCTCAAAGGTAGGTGGTGGCTTCTTGAATGTGACTGTATCTTCTTCTTCATCTTCTTTAGGCATTGTCAATTTTCTTCTAGATCTTATGGGTTTTCTTGTAGTGAAGACAGGGGTAGAGATCTTTGGTGTTTTCTTGGGAGCTAGCCTCTTCTTCTTAGGAGGCTCTACTTCTACCTCTTTTTTCCCAGGTTCATCTTCTTCTATCTTTATGTCATCTCCTTTGCTTTCAATGATTGAAGGAGGAGAGTCTGATGGCTTGCCATACTTCTTTTCAAACTTCTCAATTCTCTTCCTTCCTTTCTTCAAGATTTTGGGAATATCATTCTCTAATGATATTCCACCCTTAGCTTCTTCATAAGTACCAAAATATGGTGCTTTAAGATCAATAGGTTCATTTACAAGAGCTTCAATAACATCTCTTGTCTCATCAATGTTAACCTCATATGCAAGAGGTTTCACCCATGCAACCCTAGGCTTGACTGCTTGAATGTATACTTTGTCACAATCAATTAGGAATCATATGTCATCCTTATAGTCCTCTACCAATTTTTTTGGAGTTCTGTATCTATTATGCATTTTCTCTCTGAAGATTTCAAAGTAATCATCCATGATGCTTTCAAAGTTATCTCCCAATTCTGCTATAAATTCATTTATCTAATAGACTATAGGTCTGTCCTTTTTCCATACAACTGTGCCTTTTGAAGGGAAAAAATTCTAAACATAAAATAATATGCAGACCAAGAGTGAACCAAACTTACACGGATTGGTCTTGGATGCCCGAATGCTCTCCATGTTTTTGCTCAATTAGATGAGCTACAATTCGGCTAGGTCGAATGACAGATTATTCTAGACCATTTTGTATGCCAAGTCCATAGCGTCATATGGTACACTATTTGATGATCATATTTTTCCATTATTATGCAAAGGAAACAATTTTTGAACCATTGGTACATGATCACCAAAAGACAGGTTTATAGTGCAACCTAACATAGCAGTTAACAGAGGTCACCAAAAATGTTAAGTACAGAGGAACCCAATAGAGGAACCCGATAGATAGATCACTATGTAAACTGACAACATAATTCCCAAAGGAACCCAACATAAGTTTATAGTGTAACCTGACAGAGCAAACTGACAGACAGTCTACAGAGAAACCTGAGAGGAAAGTCTATAGAGCAACCCGAGCACCAGTCTACCGAGAGACAATTTTATTATGAGAAATGTGGTTCTGACTTACATGTCAGACAAAATACTTAATTTTTATATTTAGCTTAAATCTTAGATTTAAATCCATTTCTTTAAGGACAAGTAAAGTAATTATAATTATTTTAATCAGTCTAACTAATTGAAAACATGCAAACTAGGAGATCAAGGTCAAGTTGTAAACCTTTGATCATAGAGTCATCATTGTAAAGTGTGAAACTTATTTAGGTCAAATCCATTGTATAAATAGATGTGTAATCAATTAGAACATGATGATGTGATGATGATTGTAGCCGAGGAGCACATTTATGGATCATAAACAAAATTTCATGTAGTGGGACAACAGAATATGGAATCAGTTATAAAGAGCAAGATCCAAGGCTACTGAGCAGAACATAGGTATTAATCAGTCATTATAGGTGATACATCATATTGTAAACTTTAATGGATCTGTACTCAGTAATTCTAGATTACATATACTTAGGTCAATAAATATTTTTTACTACATTCTAACAAGTGTAGCAAATAGAATAAATCCTTTGAGAAGGTGGATTTAACAATCCTTTTGTAAACCTCTTAACTGAGTGCACACTAAATAGTGTTGCTAAAGCTCTTAACAGAGTAGACCTTAATGAGTCTAAATATGTTACTCCTAACAGGGTAAGATCATCAGAAGTGATCAAACTTGTAAGCCTTAATTAGCCCCTTCCATCCTGCAGATAGTGAAGTTTTGTGGTTTTCATCCCCACCGTAGTTTTTACCTTCTAACAGGGGTTTTTTGCGTTACCAAATCTTATGTCATGTGTCAATACATTTCATGAATGTTTACATGCAAATTAAGTTTATGAATTTTTATTACATGCATAGAGAAAGAATAACACATATGGTCGGTAATGCAAGGAATTAATTACTAAAAGGATTAAGATTAATTGACTAAAAGTTAAGGATATTGATTCACCCCTCTCCTCTTAGTATACACCAGTCCATTATTCCAACAATTGGTATCAGAGCTAGATCTCATATTTAGAAAAGTTTAAATCACTTGAGAGAAAAGATCATACTATGGAAAGGTATAAGCTAGACAAGAGTATTGAGAATCAAAAGTTGGAGATACAGATCTTGTATGAGCAATATAAAGAAGCTAGATTCAAGATGAGAGAGCTACTGGATGAAAGAAAGGTAATGACATCTCCCTATAATGAAACAAACTATCATGAAGAAGAGATACCTGATTTATTCGAGTCATTAGGATCTACATTTTTTAATACATCAGACACATCTAAAGGAAGCATTACAAGTCTAAATGAAATCAATCAACATCTAGTTGGACAAGTGAAATCACTACAAATCAGTCAAGAGACACAAATGGTAAGAATGGTTGAGGTTATGAATAATGCTAGACAAGCTAAGCAAGAAAGAACATTAGCTATTGATGAAAAGAGGAAGATCACTGAAAAGCTACAAGAGAAAGAAATAGAAATACAAAGACTTACTGAACATCATCATGAGATCACCAATCAAATTATTTTTATGAGTAAGGAGGCAAACCGAATGAACATATAACTTAATGGAAAATTAGAAGCTATTGGTGAGCTAAGAGAAGAATATGAAAAACTAAAGCATGAAGTAAGTATTCAACAAAAACACAATGATATGATCAAGAAAGCTGAAGGAAGTACAAAAAGAATGGATGATTTTTTGGATGGACAAAGAAGAGTCAACAACAATTCTGGACTAGGGTATACCGAGCATGGAGAATCACTATACCAAGCTAATAAAAAAGATGTCTACACAATCCAAGACCAAGGAGTCATGCAATCACTATGGAAAACCATGCCACACATCAATTGTTTGTAGAAGCATAATTAAAGGTATTCCCAAATCCAGTTCTACATTCATTGGAAATTGTTATAACTATAACAAGAAAGGACATAAATCATATGAATGCAAATCTAAGGTGAAACAACCAAAGAAGGAAACCTACATGGAAAAATATTGTCCTACTTGCAAAATGCATGGGTACACATTTCTTGAATGCAGGAAGAAGCAAAAGCAAGCATGGAAGCCAAAAGAACAAGAAAAATCTTATCAACCAAAAAGAGTCGGTAACCCATATGTTTGGGATTACAACACATGGACAAATTGCACAACATGTGGTAGATATGGACACATAGCTGCAAACTGCATGAGAAAATAGATAAGAAGGTCTAGAAGCTAGACTAGCCCCGGAATGGCATGCTTACACTATCATAGGGTCGGTCATCTAAGCAAGGACTGCAGAGACTGAGTGATAGAGACAAGCACTTTTCCCAATGGCAAAACGATTGAAGAAATTAGGAAAATGAGAAACCAAATGTGGAGGAAAGCTACAAAAGTTGATGATGCTAGACCATTCAATAAAATTGGTGACACCTTATCCAATGGATTTGGTGACATCACCACCCCCACCTAAGTAGAACAAGTATGGAACTGCACTATACCAAGTTATATCTTACATTAGTTCCATTATACATTGATAAAATACCAAACTAGCATGATTAAAGATGCACTATGGTATTACTTGTTAAGAATGTGTGAATACAATCTCATTGGTTAATACATACCGAGAATCATTAGTGTACATATGAAATCCAAGTTAAACAATATAAATTGAGACTTGTCAGTAATCATTTAAAAGACATTGAAGTCTTTGCCACTTACCAAGCACTATCGGTAAACCTGTGAAAGGTTAAGTGAGTTGTCACTTACCCCGAGCTGGAAGTTTGTGTGATACCTGAGCGACTCCATCTTCAAACACTGATAAGTGGGTAAAGCATTAAATGCACCACTTAGGGCATCATTTATAAAAAGGCAACAGAATAGCTCATTCCCTCACCATGCGATTCAGAGCAAAGAAGCAAAGCGAAGCAGAGCACAAAGTGAAGAACAATGACTAGATTGTGGAAGCGACTCACAACAGATTCACGAAATTCAGATAGATCTACAGTAGCTAAAGCAAGACAAGTGAGTAACTAAAGACTCACTGAGCTCACAATTACTTACGGGAAAAGCCCTAATTTTTAGAAACCATGGCAACCACATCTCATGTTTCCAAAATTAAGAACGCCAAGGATAAAAAGGTTAACCTAATCAAGAACACCACTTGTGAAGAACCTAAATACAAGTTCTATCTAGAGGTTTCTTCACAACTCGACGATGCTGGTACATTTTCAAGAATACCACCTAGGGTTTTGTTGATCGAGGATGTCTAAGCGTATATCCACTGCAAAGTTGCAGAAATTGGAGATCTGGAGGTTGAGAAAGCTTACAAGAAGCTTTGCACAGACAAAACCATCAAGGATGAACATAAACATATCAAGGTGAAAGGGATGACAAATTCCCTAATGTTCCCAAAGGAATTTAAAACCAAGTGGATCAGGATAGTGCTCAGTAGAGTGCATGACCAAAAGATGTGGCTGGACGAGCCAAAATAGATCACTAGGGATGTGATACACGCAATGACCGGTTATCTAATAAATGACAAGGCCAAGGCACTTAAACACCCTCCTCACCCCAAAATTGAGAAGATGACAGGTGCAGAATGGGATGACAGAGTATTGAAGGTAAACTCCATTAAATATCTAGAACTAAAATTTGGTGCATGTGTGCTGGGATACAAGATATTCCAAGCCAACAGAATGGATAGTATTGCATGTGGAGTAGTAGACAGTGCTCACAAGATTGTAAAGAAGGGATTACAGTTGGATCTATCTGAGCTTCTATTGAAGTAATTGGAGGAGAACATGAGGACCATTATATCAACAAAATCTAACTCATGTAAGTTTGGTTCACTCCCAATGTGCATATTTTTCTACTTTCAAGACTTTTTCCCATCTATTGTTAATGTCAACTGGGATACTATATGACCAGTGACAATTCAGATTAGTGAATTCATTAAGTCACCACGTGATAACTTTACATTAGTCATGGATGAATATTTTACTGGATTCAAGGACAAAATGCAAAAAAGGATGAGGATACTAGAACAACTGGTAGAAAAATATAAGGCTGATATTTGTTTCATGGTGGACACCGCTACAAATTTGATCAAACCAACTATATTGAGGACATCATGGTTAGCCCCACTTAAATATGAGATCAAAATAGATCAAGCCACCAATGCTATTGAAGCATTATTAAATGAACCATCAGACAAGTCATTACCAAGGTTTGGAACCTATGAAGAGGCCAAGGAAAGAATAAAGACCGACTTAGTAGTGAAGAAAATCGATAGAAAGAAGGATGAAATGGTAAAGACACTTAAGCTAAAGCTATCTGTAAATGATGAAGAGACAAAACAACAACAAGACACTGAGGGATAGTCACCCGTCGGTGAAGGTGAACAAGTGAGTGACTCTGAATCAACAGAGTCTGATGCACCACCCCCAAAGAAGCCAAGAATTACTGTTGCATATTGGACAAGGAGTCAAACAAAAAATGATGCAAGTTCATAACTGGTTAAGAAAGGACAAGTGAGGACTTATAAGGGGAAGCCTTAAACCGAACAAACTTCAAAACCAAATAGGAGAAAAAGACTAATCCGAAGCAAGGAAGATATAGAAGAAACTGAACAAGATGAACAACCTGTAAAGAACAAAGTTCCTACCACAATTGATGAGGTTGTTGCATCAATCATCAAGTCAGGTAGAATATTTGATCCTAATATTAGACAATGGCTAACTCTGAATCCTGAGGATCAAAATAAAATAGAAGAAGCCATCATCACGACAATGCGTATATTCAAATATATACCTATACAGTTTGAAAAGATGATGCCACAAGAACTTCTAGATAGGTTATTGGTAAGGTGGACATTTGCATTGAATTTTGAAAGATAGATAAGGGAAAGATCCCTAGTTTTAATAATGTCAGCCGAGTCCAAAATGGAAGAAATTGATGAAATGTTGAAGTTACATTCAAAGAAGTTCTCAGCTAAATTGAGAGCCTACAAAGTACTACAAGGAAGCTTAATTGAGCTTGACAAAGATAGTGAGGATGCTTGGAGAAAAATACTCAATGTACCTAAAGAGGATACAAGCCCCAAGAGAGTATTATAACTTACCGATAAGCCTCACAATGAAGAAAAAGAGGCTATACCGAGCCCAAAGCACATTCTTATAAATTATAATGAGGATATAAATTTAGTTGAATTGAACACAGAAGCAAGCAAAGCAATGGATGACATACCTCAGATTTTGCAGTCATTAGGAGACACAACAGATATCACTATCCAAGATGTAACAATAATAGATATAACTGAAGATCTTGTTGATGAAGTAAAGGCAAATGCAAATGTCACTATTACCTCCAAGCAAACCAAGGAACATGACACAACAACGGATGTTGCACTAGTCAATGCATTGGAACCAATAATTTCAGAAGGTATAACCTTAGTTCAGAAGTTATGCACAATAGAGAAATTCACTAAGGAGAATAGTGAGAAGATTGGGCAGATAGATGCAGATCTAAATGCTAGTGCACAAGGTCTTACAACCAATGACAATGCAACAAAGTTGCATTATGAAAATATTATGGAAGCTAAAAGGTTGAGACTTGAGATTTTAGAGGCAGAATCACAATTTAGAGATGAGGTAACTGAGCTCTAGGCTCTACTTCTACCTATACTTCTACCTAATCTCACATTACTGCAACAAAGTATGACTTCGGCAAGACAATTGATTTCCACCCCGAAGATGTCTGTCACTGACAATATTTATGATATGCATGAAAGAATAACATTGGAGCCCATGGCCCTGGAACACCTTAAGGAGACATGGGAAAAAATGATGGAAGACATGCCGAACTCCCATTCCCACATTTTTGACAAGTTTTAAGTATTACACCTTTGTCCTTATTATCAAAAAAGGGGGAATAATATGCGACAAAAAGAGAAATAATAAAGTAATAAAAGGGATTGATAAGGTGAAAAGGGGAAATAGTATAAAGGCAAGTGTATATACATGTACATATACTATATTGACATCCACATAGGGGGAGTCGTATTGACAAAGTGATCACATGGTGTATATACTAAACATTTTAGTTTTGCACATATCAATTTTTGATACTAATGTCAAAGGGGGAGATTGATGATCATATTTTGCCATTAGTATGCAAAGGAAATAGTTTTTGAACTGTCGGTACATGATCACCGAAGGACAAGTTTATAGTGCAACCTGACATAATAGTTAATAGAGGTCAATGAAAATGTTAAGTATAGAGGAGCCTAATAGAGGAAACTGATAGATAGATCACTATGTAAACTGATAACATAATTCACAGAGGGACCCGACAGAAGTTTACAGTGTAACCCAAAAGAGAAAACCGATAGATATTCTACAAAGCAACCCGAGAGGAAATTCTACAGAGAAACCCGATAGGCAGAATAAAGAGAAACCCAAGCACCAGTCTACCGAGAGGCAATTTTATTATGAGAAATGTGGGTCTGACTTACACGTCAGACAAAACACTTAATTTTTATATTTAGATAAAATCTTAGCTTTAAATCCATTTCTTTAGGGATAATTAAAGTAATTGTAATTGTTTTAATCAATCTAACTGATTGAAAACATGCAAACTAGGAGATCAAGGTCAAGTTGTAAACCTTTAATCATAGAGTTATCATTGTAAAGTGTGAAACTTATTTAAGTCAAATTCATTGTATAAATATATGTGTAATCAATCATAACATGATGATGTGATGATGATTGTAATGAGGAGAAAATCTATGGATCATAAACAAAATTTCATGCAGAGGGACAACAAAATATGGAATCAGTTATAAAGAACAAGATCCAAGGCTACTGAGCAGAACAGAGGTATTAATCAGTCACTATAGGTGATACATCATATTGTAAACTTTAATGGATCTGTACTCAACAATTCTAGATTGTATATACTCGGGTCAATCATTATTTTTGACTACATTCTAACAAGTGTAGCAAATAGAAGAAATCCTCTCAGAAGGTGGATTTAACAATCCTTTTGTAAACCTCTTAACCAAGTGCATACTAAACAGTGTTGCTAAAGCTCTTAACAGAGTAGACCTTAACGATTCTAAACATATTAATCCTACCAGTGTAAGATCATTAGAAGTGATCAAACTTGTAAGCCTTAACTGGCCCCTTCCATTATGTAGATAGTGAATTTTTGTGGGTTTCATCCCCACCGTAGTTTTTACCTTCTAACACGGATTTTCTGCATTACCAAATCTTGTGTCATGTGTCAATACATTTCATGAATGTTTACATGCAAATTAAGTTTATGAATTTTTATTACATGCATAAAGAAAGAATAGCACATATGGTCAGTAATGAAAGGAATTGATTACTAAAAGGATTAAGGTTAATTAACTACAAGTTTTAAGGGTATAGATTCACCCCTCCCCTCTCAGTACACACCATTCCATTGTTCCAACACTCTTTGGTAGGCTTGAACTGTATATTATGTGTGCAATCACATGAATTATAAACTTCAGTTCCATGTCAATGACTCCATTCAACTTCACGCCTCTTCCATCCCACTTGATAAGAGTCTTCTTGGCTAGGTCATCTTGAGGTAGGGTTTTGGTAGCTTTAGGTTTGTCAAGCATTGGGTGCCCTATCACTCAGTGTACCATCATCTTAGTGATCTTCACTAGTTGCTCCAACTAGAGATATGTGTCATGAACATGGCTTAAAACAAACCTAATCCACTTTATTTGAAAGTTCTTCGACATATGCAAAATGTGGGTTAAACCCTTGACTTCGAGGTGCTTGTGTTCCGGCTTTAGATTCCTATCCATACAAAGTGCTTTATATGCTTTGTTCAGCTCCAATGTGTCTAGCTGTTGAATGTTTCAATGATAGAAACTTTGAATGTCGTGAATCAATAGTACCTTAGAAGGAATTTGGGAAAGGGCTCCCATCGAATCTGTCTAATCGCAGGATGAAGTTTGAACTTTGGTGGTTCGCAGACAACATTACTCACTAACATCTCAGATCCCTTTTTAACCTTACTCCTGGATGAAGATGCCACAATTCTTGGAGGATTGATGAAACCTCACTGCAACTAAAACTTTCAAACACAAATTTTCTCTGAGATCATTATAAGCTCTTAATCACTCTATAAATTGTAAACAATAACCCTTTGATTTTACCATTTATGAAAAATTTCATCATAAAGCTTTCATTAAATGCTTCGTACATGGTATCTATCACAACTCTGGTAGTTCTCCTAGGCTTACTCAGAAGCTCGGAGAAAACTAACTTTGCATCTTTGAAACCATACAACCTGACTTAACAAAGTTAAGTCTAAGTAACTCGGATGTAATTGAGATCCTGACTTGATTAGAACCATAATGTGTCCTAGTGCATCAATATGGAGATTTGGAGTTGCTAGCATATCTAGAACTGATGTATGATGGCTTGTATGCACAGTTCTAGTTATCTCCTTGCATCTTTATTCGGAGATGATGGATCCACCCAACTTTTTGTTTTGGGTGTCATTCGATCCTTCACTGTTTTGGTATGAATTATCAGAAGACTTCCTTACCCACTGCTGACTCATCTGAGTTCTAATTTCAGAAAATTTTTCTTTGCCTTTGTCAAAACCAGTATCCACTTTTTCTCTGTTCATATAATTCTTGCTTAGATGACCAAGTTGTTTACACACATAACATCTCTTAGTAGGATTCCTTTTTCTGAGGTGATTCTTTGCACAATTTGCAACAATATGCCCATATTCACCACAATGACAACATATGTTCCATGTGTTGTAATCCCAACCAAAAATTGCTTGAGTTAATTGTTCAGTAGGGTTCCATTTCTTAATTCTGCACTCGAAAGACTTATGACCTTGTTTGTGTTGGAGATTTGATTCTGAACAGTTGATTGATTATATGTTTGTCATTGATGACAACATATAATACATAGTAGTACTTCTATATGTACTTATCCATATGATGAAATGGAGACTTGTGTGGATAGATACATGTTGGTGATATGTTTATTATGCTATGTTCATACACACAGACCCAGATATGAAGTTTCAGTAAAGATATGTAATTCTGTTATTGACGGTTACAGTTCTGGAGGAATAACGGTTTAAGGCCGACGAATGTTACATGTTTTTTGAGTTGTGCCTATCATCAAGATATGTGTGTGTATATTCATGGTTAGTTATGAATTTTTAATATTAATCTAAAGATGCCAAATGTGTTTCAAGAAGATTGCAAAGTTATGGTCAATTTGGTGAAGCCGACTTAGTGAAGCGATGCACCTATTCAGTTTATACTTGTGCGGTTGTAATTATGCTTGCGTGCTTAGTAGAGCTGACAAGAATGTTATGAAGATTTGTCTTACAAGTCCCATGATCTCATACTTGGTGTATGTACTTATAGAAGGTCATTTGAGACAAGAAGAGTTGCGAAAGCCAGAGATAAGAAAAGCAGAGCAGAGTGTTAATGCAGCAGAGCTATATTTATCATATGTTGATAATATAGATATTGAAGTTGAAGCTTTCAGAATACAGATAAGATTGTTTTAGTGCTTTACAAGAGGTTAAAGCATCGGCGCACAAAAGGAACTGATCAGACAAGCATTGTCAAGCAACAGTTCACCTTGTTGATATAGTGAGTATCAATTATCCAGAAGGTTGTAGCCTTCACCACTTGGACAGTGAGTCCACCACCCCTAATAGGGTTATTGTAAAAGACTCCTAATAGGGTCAGACCCTTAACCAGGTCACTATACTACTACATTGTAATGAACAGCTCCTAACAGGGTTGAAAGATCTTTTAACAGGGATTACTATAAATAGTATAGTTCTTTGTGGGTGCTAATTCCCACCGGGGTTTTTACCATTTGGTTTCCCCGTAACCAAATTGATGTGTTGTGTAATGTGTTATATGAATGTGCATTTAATTTATATCAATCTAGATTAATAAGTATAAAATATTAAAAGTTTTTGATAACTGATTCACCCCCCCCCCTCTCAGTTATCCCTGAGGTATTCTAACAATTGGTATCAGAGCCAAGTGCCTTGGAGAGAAAGCCTAACAGCTTAAGGTAGATTAGATGGCATACTTCAGAAAAGAGAGCCCTAAATTTGATGGAGAGAACTATCTAGATTGGAAGAACAAAATGATAACACATCTATAATGTGTTGGCTTTGAGATCTTTGAGATTGCTACACAAGAAGTTGATATTCCATATTTAAAAGACCTTGCAAAGGATGATGCTACAAACAAACAGAAGGATGTATTCATGACAAATGCTATTGCCAAAGAAGCCCTTATTAGTGCCCTATTAGACAGTGAATTTTCTGAGATCAAGAAAGTTGACCGAGCTTACACCATATGGAAGTATTTGGAAGATATGTTTGAAGGAGACATCCAAGCAAAGAATGCGTGCAGAAAGATATGGAAAAAGAAATATAATAGTCTTGAAATGTTACCTGAAGAAAACATTAGAGCTTATAATCAGAGGATAAATGAAGCAGTATCTGGAATCATAAGCAATGGAGGAGAAATTTCAGAAGAAGACATAATGGACAAGTTAATGACTACATTGACAGCAGACTATGAAAGCAAGATCAACATTCTAGATGAGACCATGCAGTTTTCTAAAGACTTCAAGACAGAGATTTTGATCAGCAAAATCTCTACATTTGAGATATCGAGATTGAAGACTGAACCTAAGAATGAAACAACCTTCAAAGCTTCAATCCACAGTAAGAAATCCTCATACATCTCTAGTCATAATGAGAATGAATAAACTGATGAAGAGCTAGAAGAGATAATTGCCATGATTTCTAAGAGAGAAAAGAAAGGAAAAGGAAAGTATGAAGGATAGCTACCATTCAAATGTTTTTCATGTAATAATATTGGTCACTTTGCATCTAAGTGTCCCACAAGAGTCAAGAAGTTTAGATCTGATTACAAACCTAAATATAGGAAGGAATGTTACCATGCTGAAGAAGGTGTAACTGATGAAGATTCAGGAGAAGATGAAATTGGATTCGTTGCCCTTAAAGACATGGAAAAGTTGCTTGAAGATATGGACATTGCAGATAAAGAAGAAGATCAAGAATTAGCCTTGATTTCCAAAGCAGATGTCAGAACTAATTGGATCATTGACAGTGGATGCTCACATCACATGACAGGTGACAAAGACAAATTTTTTCAACTAGACAGATACAAAGGTGGTATGGTTAGGTTTGGAGATAAAACTCCTAAACCTATCATAGGCATAGGATCCATCACCTTGGATGGAAAGAACAAGATAGATGATGTTCTATATGTAGATGGATTACAACATAATCTACTAAGTGTTGGACAGCTACTTGACAAAGGTTATCATTTGGAGTTCAAGGACAACAAGTGCATTATTAGCAACAAGGATGGAGACATGATTGCATCAGGCTCTAAAACAAAAGGTAATGTTTTTCAGCTCAATTCAGATGT
>MU227806.1:442977-487754 GCA_018584345.1 Thuja plicata | reverse complement strand
GATTTGAGCCCCCTATTAATCCATTTGTCAGCCTTTTAAAATCAATTACGGCGATTAAAAATCATTTTCTGACAGTGTGTTTGCAGGAATAGAATAAAAATGGAAATTTCAAAGGTTAATATCTTTCAAATCGGGTACATTCATGAGATGCCATTTTGGGGAATGATATTTTATAGATCAGAGAATATGCCTGTCAGAGGGCAAGGTCTGATCGAATCATTATGTCAATTTCTGGGCCTATTCGCATGATTCTGGTGCTTTTGCAAAATAAGGTTTTTTGATCTTTTGGTGGTCTGGGTTTGTTCATTCTTCAATTTTGGGATGTCCTGGGGACGTCTGGAGAAGTTTCTGGTCCAGGTGTTTGAATTCAAAAAAAAAATTTAGCCGGGCCCACTCTGGACCTGACTAGCTTCACAATGGATAAGGCACTTGGTTCCTGTGGGGATCCCTACTGAGGGACGTATCTTGGTCAGGAGGTTGCAATTAAGGTCCTTAAGCCAGAACATCTTAATGAAGCTCTTGAGCATAAAGAAGTAGAATGGCGGCAGGCAACGTGAGTTTCAAGTGGACTCACGTTAAGTTGGAAGCTAATGCATATTTTAATGACCAGCGTGAGTTAGTAGAGACTCATGTATTTCAATGAGATCTCACGCATTCTGAAGAGAGAATTTTTCAAATGGAGGCTCATACAAATTAAAAAGGATGGAAATTGTGAATTTCAAGAGCAAAAGGAACTCAAAATTTTGGAGGAGCATATGTTTGAAGCAGATAATACTGCTAAATACAAGAGGGCAATTTCAATTCTTCAAGATGACTATACATTTGGAGATGAAACTCCAAGATTTAGCAAAGACGTTTTAATTTGCAAAAAATAAAAAATAAATGGAAAACAGATGTTGAACATGGTTCTATAGAGCATTGATGAAGGAAATGAGGGATTAAATATTGAATAAGATCCACAGCCCTACATAGTTGTTCAAGTTTGGGGTCCATCTGAATTGGCTTATGAAGAGAAGAATACAAAAGCCGCTAAGGGAAATTCTAATGCAATCCAGCCTAAAGGACAAAAATTTGTCTTTACCATGCCTGAAAGGTACATGACATGGCAAGTGGAAGACCAGATTGATGAGTCCAACATTGAACATATAGGTGAAGCCTTCACTGAATCATGTAAGGAAGTTGAAACATGTTTAAAATTTTAAAACAAATTGCAAATGCTTCCACCAAAAGCTGCTCTGACTGCTAGAGGAATGCCAGTGCAAGTTTGAAAAGGAACAAAAGCATTTATCAAAGACTAGTTTGAAAGGCCACACATCAGTGAAATTGCACGTTGTGTAGTGTATATGAGAGGCAGTCCAAGAAAGAGACCAATGCAATTGGCAAATTAAAACATAAATAATAGGCTGCGCATGATTTCAACATGGGAGCTATTGGTCAAACACCAGTAACCCTGCGTGGTGTGTCAAGGAAGATAGTACTCAAAATCACAATTTTAAAGTTACAAAGCCAAAATGCACTTGACAAGTGTAAAATTAGTATAAAATTAAGTTCCACAGCCTTTCAAAGCGATGAGGGAGGTGCTGCATGGTGCAAGGGTGAAGCAAACATGTGAAATGAAGAGAAATCAGAATTAGAGCAAGAGTTTGCACAGGCTGTTTTAAAATGGGGCTATATAGTATGAAGGTGTTGCGCCAAAGATGAAGAAGGACATTTTAGAAACTTAAAATAGCAAAGCAATAAACTCTAAAATAATACATTAAAATGCCAAAGGTGCTTCCTGCGAAATACCAAACCTGAGGAATAAAAGGCTATTAGCGTGAAATTTGAAGACCATGCGCAGTAAAAGGAATGGTGTAAATTCTGTGAAGGCAATGTCCAAAGGGGGACAATGCTGCATGGAAGATCATCAAGGGGCCAGCGCAGTATATCTTGGAGGATCTGCAATGAGTTCTGGAGGCTTGCCAAAGATATAAACAGTGCAAAGTCATCGCATTTTACCCAGAAAATTGCGCAGTAAATAAAGAATGGAGAATGCTATTATATGTTAAAACTGTCAAATGACATTTTTTTAAAAATGTAAAGAGACCTGCACATACATTAAAAGAGGAGAAACCTATGCCATGAGTGAAAGGATGAATCAGCGCATAGAATTGATGAGGTAAAAATGTGAAAAACTTAAAATGCTATTATCCCACATTCGCTGGGCGGTGGTATTTTTTCATGTTTATATAGTAAAGCACTTGCAACATGAAATAAGAAAGAGCCAGGAGGCCTATTGGTGGGCCCCTTGGTTGGAAGATTTCAGTGTGTGGTAGGCCCCATATTTTGGGCGAAAATGCACAAAAAGGCTTTAAAATTGAAAAGCTTTAATCCCACATTGCCGCTGCTATGAACATTTGAGATGTTTATAAGAAAAAACACTCACACTATGAAATGAAGAACAAAAAGGAAGATCTCTCCATGCGCAAGGTAGATGATACCTTGGGAAGTGTGCCTAGTCGGTTGACATGATAATTTTGCAGAAGACATCGCGCGCTCGCGGAGCAAGGAAGCCGAGTAGTCGCTCAGTCGTGCCGGAGGAAGGAGATCGTGAAATTGACTCGCGACTGCGCAACCGAGCTCGTCACACAGTCGCACAGCTTCTAGTCGCACAAAAGTAGGTCAAATTACTTAATATAAAATGCTAGCGAGTGGGCGACCAAGGTTAGTCGCACACTCGCAGGGCTTTACAAAGGCGAGTTTTCCAGCCAATGAGGAGATGCCAAGTGGAGTAGTCTAGTCGCTTGCACAAGCAAAGGGAAAAATGAATTAAATAATCATGTTAAAGTGAAAAATCAAAATTATAGATATATTTTCATATAGTTTCAACTATATTGAAAATTCAAATATTAAAGTTACAGACTTGGGAGACCATTTTAATGGCTAGGGGCTTTATTTTCCGCCCAACTATGGACTATTATATACGGCCAAAAAGGTTTCGACGTGAGGATTCTGATTCTGGAATCAGATTTTGCATAGGTGGCCATCTGCTCACTTTATTTGCAGTTTAAGTTTCAGGGGGGCTAGGAAGATATTTTTGAGATATCTGATTTGTTATGCCCAGTGACTCATGTATTTTCAAGGGGATAGAGTAGAACAGGTTTGTTGTTCCAGACTTGATGACTCATTCAGTGAGTAGTTCAGAGTTGGACAAGTGTCGAGTTGTAGTGCTTTCTGGTGTTTTCCCCCCTCTCTTCTTATTCTCCTTTCTTTTCAGTCTGAGGGGTTCCAACTTTTTTGCATGAGCTGAGCTCTGCAAGTGTTTGAGTTCCATTAATGCAAGTCCTGTTATGAAATTGATGTTTTAGTCTAGATGTAGTGTCAATTTGAGTGTACTGAATAGGTTTTATCAATGAAATATAACTGGAATCTCATTGCAAGTATTCTGATGTCTCTGTGTGTTTTGGGAATTCTTATGAATTGGATTTGTAAGGAAATGTCCAATTTGTCATTTACAAGGTAGACTGTGAGTTTTTCCATAAGTTTCCTTCAAGGGGGGAGTAAATATGGCTAGATAATCTTTGAGAATTTAAATAATGCATAGATTTGATGATCATATGTTTGCAGTGAAAATGGTAGTCTGTAAGGCAGGGTATTGATTTTAGGTGTTTGAATTGATGAAGTTTTGTGGATGTTTTCTCAATTTTGACTCCGCACCCTAGGATAAGGCACTGGTTTTACACCAGACTTGCATCTAATCTTTTCAAAACAATTTCCCCTTTCTGCTGATAAGTTTGGAAGATATATTGAGCATGTGGGTAGGCTTCCCATATCAAAGATTCATCTCAATTATGAATCCCATTGCAGGACATGTTTGTTCTGTTTTAATCCACTAGTGAATCTGCTTATTGGGTGTTTGTATCAGTTTGCATAAGCAGAGAAGTAAGGTACACCCGCCTGGGTCTGTGGAGCCCGAAGAGTAGAAGGTATTTTATGCCTTGTTGAAGTTGGGTTTTGTCTGGTTGAGTCAGTTTGTGAACTGGTGAAAGATGATATGTTTTGGCCAACAAGGAAAAACACTAACATTACCCACAATATTTAGTACTGCAGTAATAAATTTGGCTGGTTAAGTATTACAATTGACCACTTCTGATGGCCTACCCTGTTAGGAGATATAAGGACTGTTAGGTCCACCTTGTCAAAGGATTTATACAATACAATAAAGTATGCACTCTGTTAGGAGATTTGATATGGACTGTTAAGTCCACCCCATTAAAGGATTTTGCTGGTACACCTATTAGGATGAACTAGTGAATGATCTGCTATGCAACTCTGATTTGGTGAATAAGATCCTTTGAAATAATACTGATCACCTGAATGTGATATATGAGTCTATGTTGTTCCTTTATTCTGTTGTAGCCTTCTAATCAATCTGCCACTTCACATTTTCATTCATATATCCATACTCTTTTCTTCTTACATTATGTATGTTTGGATAAACAAAGTATCTTACATATATATCTTATCCAAATCAATTACCTCTACAAGTTAGCTACTTTTCATATTAAATAGTATTAATAATATTAACTAAGTCGGCCCAATGCTGATACTCGGGTCCAGTAATCCACTCAGGTGATATACTGACACTCGAATGACATAGTGAATTGGCAACTCTGGTATTCAGTTAACACTAGGTGCTCGGGTCACATTGATCACTCAGAGATGGTAACTCGGGTAACACTGGTGACTCAGGTGATACTATTTTGAATTAACTTCTTGGTCAACACTACAACTACTCAGGTTACACTTCAAGCTGTTGGCTCAGTCAACACTGTACTCATATAAATGACTAAGTGTTTTGGCACTAATTGACAACATGTCTTGCCATAAGGTCTAAAGAAATATGGACCATCAAGATGAAGAAGCCACTGAAGAGAGAGTAAATGAGGTGACACAAAATCCTCTTTTCATGAAGGTCATGGAAAAAAATGCTAGAAAGAGATAGGGATAATTATTTCTTTGACCTAGCCCAAGAAGGAGTAAAGCTCCCCCATAATTATGACATGTCCACCTTGAAGAAGGATGAAGAGGAAGAAAATCTAATGGCAAAATGAACAAACAATTCAAGATTTTCCAAATGCAATTAGATAACATGAAAAAATGGTAGCCCCAAAGCAATTCTCAATTGAAGCTATATGCTCATTCCCATTTGATAAAATTTTAATAATGGTACCTTCCCTCCTTATGCGGTCTTCCTAAAATATGATAAATATGATGGAGCATCTAACCCACAAGATCATCTAAGGGAGTTTAGTACATTAAGCCTAGAGTTTATACATGATACTGCTTATTTAATGTGATTATTTCCAAGAATCCTTGGAGGGCTAGTGATGGAATGTTTCTCAAAATTACCCTCGAGCATTAGAACATTTGAGGAGTTAGCATCCAAGTTTGTGACTCACTACTCCTATAACATCAAACACAAAGTCACCATGATAAACTTGTGTAACACCAGACAAAGAGAAGGGGAAACATTCTTGGTTTTCCTACAAAGGTGGAGAGTGGTATTTGCTTGATATCCTAGGAGTGTGCCAAAAAAAGAAAAGATGGATATCTTTATGAATAGTTTGAACACGGAAATAAACTATCTATTACAACTCCAATGTCAACCCACCTTTGCACAGATTATTGAAAATGAGGTTACCATAGAGGAAGTATTGGTAAAAAATGGAGAGATCGAGATTTATAAGGAAAATAAGAGTTCTCCTAACAATCACAACAATTCCAACAATAATAATCAGGCCCCTGCTAAAAATAATCAATTTTGGTTCAAGAACACCAACAAGGGTCTTGTTAATGATGGAGTTGTTGAAACAGATAAATTAAAAGCTACTCCTTTCAATCTCACAAGAGGATCTAACCAAGTGAATAATATCAATCAATCGACAAAGATCCCATTCAACAACAACTCTTTGAACAGTGAAGATGCTAACAAACCAAAAAATTTCTTTAGTCCGTCAGCGAGAAGGAAATTCACACCCTTGGGTGAACCTCTTGAGAATGCTTTGAGAACTCTTATTGCTAATAATATTATTTTTCTACTAGAATCAAGACCTTATGAACCACAAATCAAACCTTCATGGTGAATGACACTCATCATTGTGAATATCATCGAAATAAAGGACATAAAACAAATTTATACATGAGGTTAAAACATGTGGTGCAAGACTTAATAGACAATGGTGTGATCAAAGTGGAAGGGTCTCAAAACAATTAAGATCATGTGGCCTTTAAAAATCCTTTCTTCAATCATGAGAAGGGGGAATCTTCAAATGCCAACCAAAACAACAAAAGAGGAAATGATAAAGTCAATTTTGCACATAGCTATGATAATGTTACCAATTTCTTATCGGGACATGATAACACTATCAATGTCATTGTCGTAAAAGATCAACCATCAAAGGAGACCTCTAATTTTGTTACTAGGGGATAAGCATCAAAGATAACCTTACAAGTAACTACCCCTAAGAATACTTTCCCTAACCAATAATCTTCTTTTCAAAGGAAATACAATCTTGTGGATCAATTTTAAAAGATGTCCACACAAATATCAATCCTTGAATTGTTAAAACTTTCGCCAAATAATAAGGAGATTTTGGAAAGGGCTCTTATGGAAACCACCATTCCTGATAATTTGGATGTGGGTAGATTTCAAAACATGGTTGGTCATCTTATTGCACCTCATTGTTTATCTTTTTTTGAACAGGATGATATGTCCATCAACCATTCCCAAAATCTCCTACTGCATATAGTTGTTTTGATACATAAACATCATGTCAAAAGAGTCCTCATTGATGGTGGAGTTGGGTTAAACATTTGTACATTGAGTCTAGTAAAATCCCTATGGTTCTCTGAAGGGGCCATTGATCCAAAGAAGAAGATTACCATTAAGGCCTATGGTGACAGGGAAAGGTCTTCTAAAGGAATGGTGGTTTTGCCCATCCGAGTGGGCCCAATTCAAATTATATTGTTTTCCAAGTTCTTGACATGAATTTTAATTGCAATATCTTGATAGGGAGGCCATGGATCTATAAAATTAAAGTGGTGTCTTCAATATACCACCAATGTATCAAGTTCCCATACATGGGGGAGGAAATCACTATAAGTGGAGACTCAAATCCCTTCCAATATTGTAACATTGTCAAACCAGTGAATGAGTCATTCATTCCACACAATAGTGAAGGGACTACATAAAATTATTCTAAGAATACTTTCCCTAACCAATAATATTCTTCTCAAAGGCAATACAATCTTGTGGATCAATTGTAAAAGACTTCCACACAAATATAAATCCTTGAATTGTTAAAACTTTCACCAAATAATAAGGAGATTTTGGAAAGGGCTCTTATGGAAACCACCATTCCTGATAATTTGGATGTGGGTAGATTTCAAAACATGGTTTCTCATCTCATTGCACCTCATTGGTTATCTTTTTCTGAGCAGGATGATATGTCCATCAACCATCCCCAAAATATCCCACTGCATATAGTTGTTTTGATACATAAACATCGTGTCAAAAGAGTCCTCATTGATGGTGGAGTTGGGTTAAACATTTGTAAATTGAGTCTAGTAAAAGCCCTAGGTTTCTCTGAAGGTGTCATTGATCCAAAGAATAAGATTACCATTAAGGCCCATGATGACAAGGAAAGGTCTTCTAAAGGAATGGTGGTTTTGCCCATTTGAGTGGGCCCAATTCAAATGATATTATTTTCCAAGTTCTTGACATGAAATTGAATTACAATATCTAGCTAGGGAGGCCATTGATCTATGAAATTAAAGTGGTACCTTAAATATACCACCAATGTATGAAGTTCCCATACATAGGGGAGGAAATCACTATAAGTGGAGACTCAAATCCCTTCCAATATTGTAACATTGTCAAACCTGTGAATGAGTCATTCATTCCACACAATAGTGAAGGGACTACATAAATTTATTCTAAAGAGGAAAATCAAGGAAATGACCCACACAATAGTGAAGGGGCTACATAAAGTGCCCCTAATAAAGAAATTCTAGAAAAGATTCCTAGCTCAACTTTGGTTGCTAACTGAAGTCAAAATAAAACCAACTCATCTACATTGACTAAGGGTATAGAGAAAGTTAGTTTTGTAGATGAAGGCATCAAGAATACTAATGAGAGTGTTTCACATCAAAATGAGTAAAATTCAAAATCCTCCATGGTTGCAAATGAAGGAGTCCAAGAAATACATTATCAAAAGATGGATAGGTTAATGATGAATTTTGCAAGACAATGCAAAATTAAACAAAAAGGGGTAGGGGAATACTTTGTATTATTGTTTGATTTACCTTCTTCCCATAAATCACATGGGGAGCCATCTAGTGATAATTCAAATAAGAAATATAATGCACATTTTGTGAGAGCTAGTGATTCCTCATCTATGGGAGAAGAAGATAATGAAGTTTTGAAGTGACTCTACAAAGATGACAAGGCTTCAAGTTCTCATACAAAAAGGGTTCAACATATTAGTATCCAAATACATCAATATGGAAAGGGTTACCAGATTATGCAAAAAATGGGGTAAAAGTAAGAGGACATTTGGGCATAAGATATAGAGGGTTATTGGAACCTATACAACCCCCATGGAGGTCTAGTGAGGAAAATTCAGGGATAGGATACCATGAATAAGGAAATGGTCAAAAGAACCCCAATGAATCCTATGAACACATACATATGATAGATTCATAAAATGAAGATTATTCTGTCAAATATGAATGGGATTCATTATCTAAGGATTATTTCCAAGACAAAGAGGTCGATGTGGTTCATGCTATTGTTCCTTTATCTACTCAAATCAGAGAGTCAAGGCTATTTAAAGGATCAAGTTCCAATCAAGGGCCTAACATTCCTCAAGAATCAGATTCAAGGGAGGAATAAAGTGGAACTTTTTGGGAGGGTGAACCATGCATACCTTCATGGGTAAAAAAATCTAACGTTAATTTTAATTCACAATAATATTATCCTTAAGAAACCCAAGAGGATTTGAGTGAGGAAGATTTTGATCCAAGTTCTATGGAACATCTTGAGCAAGCCCATGATATAGACTTAAGCGATAAAATGTATGAAACCCATAATGGAGTCTTGTCCTTGAAACCCATGGATACAAATTTACCCAATGAGCTTTTATCCCTTATACATTTGTTATGCCTTGCATACCCGTCCCTACATTTTATGTTGAAAATGTTGGGTCCCCTCTTTTTGGTTTTGGGCTCTTGCCTTGTTTTCCTTGTCTTTTGTTTTCTTTGTTTTCTTCTCTAGGTTTTCCCTCCCGCGAGGTTTTTTTCTTTTTTTCTTTTTGTCTTTCGTTTCTCCGGGACCCGGTCTCAGAGTTGGTTCTTTCTAGAGCCAGATTCTGGACTATGGGATCTTCTGCCATGATGTCTTCTCCTCGTGAGAGGGCATGGTGGCATGGAATCCCCGGGCCCAGAGTCTGGAGGTTTGCCTATTCTGAAGTTTGCAGGAAAAGAGAAGTAACTTGCTTTTTACCTTGGGTATAAATAGAAATTACATGTCACTTTCAGAGTTACTGTGATTAAAATACTCAGAGCTTTTAGAGTGATTCCTTGGCGATTTGAAGTGTGATTAAGTTGTGAATTACTTTGTGCTTAGTGGGTTGTTACCAGTTGCTTTGAGGTACCTGTTCATGACTATTTGAGGGAAGAGCTTGTTACAAAAGTATTCCTAGTGTGCTCTTTCCCTACTCCTCTTCAGATTTCTAGGTCGGTTCTCTGGTTCCGCTTTGTTCTTTCTAGTTTTGCTTCATTCTGGTTTGTGTTTTTTGCCTTTCGCGTCTTTTGCTTTTGGTTCGCCACCCATTGGTGGGTTGGCTCTGCCAGAGGGTTGTCAGCCCTCTACATAGGTGTAGATTAGTGTATATGTTGTATTTTTCCTTAGGTTTAGTCATGTAGATGCTGTGTAAATCTGTAAAGGGTTGTAAGTGCTGTATATTTCTATATATTGTGTGTATATGTTTTGACTTTCTATATTTTGTGTGTATACCCTATATATCCATTCAAGCTCACGAGTTCCTCATGCTTTATCTTACATTTTAACCTTCATGAGACTAAGCTTGACGAGATAGAGTCACCACGATTCAAACTCAACACCTCACTCGTTCGAGTCATGGCGGCTCTCTCTTTCCTCTGTCTCATCACCTTAATGGCGGGATTGATTTCCCACAAGCGAGAATTCAAACCGTGTCCCATGTGGCATTTATTTTGCCTTGTGTCAGCCCACTTGTCGCCACTAATGTCTTTATGCCACCTGCCATCTGGCCACGTGCCAACCAACGTCAACTGAATACAATTTCCTACTAGTCACATTGGCACGACAATGGCTAACTTTGTCCGGGATCTGGGTCTTGAATCCCCCCTTGCCCTGTGTTTCCCCTTGTCATTTGGTTTGATTTCTCCCAGAGTCATATTCATGTCTATCACATGTATTCTAGGACTTTTGGTGTATACTAACACTTGTTGAACAAATGCAGGGTGGTGACAGTTTCCCTGAGCTTTAATTTTCTTTTATACATATCACGTCCTAACGATTCTCTGGTCTTGCAGGTTGTGGATAATTTGATCAAAAATGTCTAAAGTGATCACCCCTCCTTCCAGCCTGGAGCTGCCTACCACATCCACTTGAGCGGCCACTAAGAATAAGGCCAAAAGGTTACTGGCAAAGATGCCCTTGACCTCCAAGTATCCCAAGGATGGTGCCATCGTGGGGTCCAAAATAGAGTCCAAAGTTTAAGAAATAACAGACACCGGGCCCGGATCTTGGGCAGAAGTGTAAGGCTTAATTCAAGCCATTTACAGGTTAAAGGCCACTAGAGCTAACCTGGCAACTCAGATCTCTACCTCCAGTATTATCAAGGCATCTAACTTCCCCTGTTCGGTGTAATCACCGGAGTTAATACTCCAATTGGAAACACTATAGAACTCACTGACATGGACCGTCCTACTTTCGGGTCCCCGATTGCTATAGTACCCAGCAACCATCATCACCTTGGATGCGACAACTTTCACCTCGGAGCTAGAAATCCCACAATTTAATGGAGCCATTATCCAGAATTGACTCCAGACCTTGCAGGAGTTTGAGGGTGCTAAGGTTATTTCCCAGCAATATATCAACAACCACTGGCTAAAAGTACCAAAGAGGGATTATAAGAGAATGAAGTTGGAAATTCCCCATGGGGAGTTCAAAGAGCCTATCCAAGTGGGCATTGTGTTTTTATGCAGGATTTTCAGATTGCCCCATGCCCAGGATTTCTCGGCATGGATGTACTACTTTCTATACTGCATCTCTACTCGCAGTCATAGTTTCAACTCGACGACCATCATTTCCAATCATGTAGATAAATAGATGAAAAGCATTGCCTAAAATTCCAAATTCTATATGACATCATACATGCTATGGGCACTAGCACAACAAAGGCCAACTTTTCTGGGTTTGGGCACAGTTGGAGAGCTTGGGAATGGGCCGGGCCAAATGGCACCATGGGATCACTATCCCCAAGTGCAATGGGAACTCAGTTTCCCAAATTTCTATAGGGTAAATGATGCCTTCATTTACAACAATATTCTAACACTTACTCAGGATTCTGGGTACAGACCCTCATAGGCAGCAATGACCCTGGTTAGCAGCTATGACCGATATTTTATTCAGTTTTAACATCACACCTACATTCGGGTGACAGGCTTCAATGGGAAGCCCCATCTTCTACCCTGATATTGTGGGGAAAAGATTATTCTTTTAGAATTCTATCAGCAGATGATGGATCCACACACCTTCTTCACCTTGAAGAAGGTCATCAAGGTCCCATTCCCTTTCTCTTTCAGGAATTATACATACAGCCTCGCCGTAGCCCAGGAGGTAGATATTGAATTGAAGAACCTGGGGCTGGTAGAATTCCACCACACCTGAAAAAATTATGATCCCCTTGGCAAGATTGCCACAACATTTCCCTGGGCATCCTCACCACATGAAGAGGATATTGAAGACTTTTGGGCAAACTACCAGGATAGTTTTGATCTCTGGGCCCGATAGCACACACGGATAAGCAAAGGGCTCATGAAAGCCCTCGACCTTTGGAATTTCTCGAAGGGTTTCAAAGATGACAGGCCGCTGGAAGATCTAGCATATAAAGAACAAGGGCTGGATAAGTTAGATCTTCCTCCAGTGGATTGGGCCACCCCTGAGGACATGACAATTGAAGGGGTATGTCACCCCATTATAGAGGCAAGCCACCAGTATTTTGCTCGTGCATGCCCAAAGAGCGCCCAAAAGAAGCCAATAGTCAAGTGCGATACTCCCTCTTCAGCCAACGCCAGAACTTCTTCATCTATCATGGCCATAGAATCAAGTACAAGTAAAGGAAAAGAGAAAGAGGGTGCCTCAGTCCTCAAAGTTCCTCCACAAGTCCCCACCCTTCTAATGACACAGTTACACCAAAAAATGGAGTCGATAAAGTTGACCAACCAGCAACTAAGTATGCAAGTATCCTCTAGCCTCCTTGTAGCCCCAATGGCTTCTGCTCACCTGGCGGGATCCCCTTCATTGGAAACCATGATGAGAAGGTATACTTTTGCTGAGGTAGAATCTACTATTATTTTGGACATCGGGACTCCACTAACAAGAAAGAAGAAGAGGGTGACACCCACATCAAGCGCAGCTACCAGTCTCGGTATGCCAGAGATGCCCCTAGTAGATGTCAGTTTGGATTCTCCTAAATCAGAGGATATTTCAGACTCCTCACCCCCGCATGACAATTTTGATGACACCTTCTCGGCGGAGGAGCTCCTGGAGATTCAGTAGGGTATAAGTCATGTGGTGGAGGAGATAGCTTCTCAAGACAAAGAGGTCCCCATAGAGAAAGAAGTTCCCAAAGAAAAATATACATTAGAGAAAGAGGCTCGGGAAGAAATGCAAGCAGGACCCGAGCAGGAGAGGATACCGATCCAAGAGACCGAGAACACACCAAGGAAACACATAAATGAGAAACTGATAGTTGGGGAACCTAGACCCACGGGATCAACCGTACCCCCTACTATCACGCTCTAGATGCCTTTGGTTACATCGGGTGATCAGGTGCCTCGGAGCACATTCAGTGAGGTAGTAACGACAGCTACCTTGTTAAATTTTGGCCAGACACCTCACCCACCTCCAGAAGATTTTTCTCTGGAGGAGAGCGCTCCAATAGATGAGGCTAATATGGCCCAAGAGTAGCAACAAATAGACCAAGAAGTCCCGAATAAGGAAAATGAAGAAATAGCCGATGTCGAGAGGGATGAGGAAGTCCCTAAAAATATAGGAGACATTGAGACTGGGAAAAAGATCCTGAATAATACCATAGAATATGCCAGCATGGTGAAAAACATTGAAGGTTCCAAAGAACAAGAAAAGGAACTGGAGAAAGAGCAGGAGAAGGAGCTCGAAGATAATGTGCATTCCAGGAATATGTCGCTGGATTCTGAAAGGGATCGTAATAAACAAGTCTTAATAGAAAAGCCACCATAGCCACCCCAATGGCTAGTGTAATCAAAGAAAAGGAAAGCCCTGGCAGTGACATCGGGCGCCACACTCTCATTAGCCAAAATGATGACCAGGAATGCAGAAGCCAAAAAGCCTAAGAAGGTACAGATTGTCCATACTCTCCGGATTGGTCTGATAGGTAGCACAACCATGACCATCACAACACCCCCAGTAGATGTAGAGGTAGCGGGTGTAAGGCTCGAAGACTACACCATAATGGAAGTAGAATTGGGGAAGAGAGATAAACAAGGTGAGCTGGATCTACTGAAGGAAGCCACCAAGGTAATAGAGGCTAGATACATCAAATAGGGCCAGAAGCTGAAGGAGGAAAGAGAAACAAATGCAAATCTTCTCGCGCTTCTGGAAAAAATTTCACAGCCTCTATATGAGGTCTACCCTGGGACCCCTTCCCTCAGATTACCGTTTGCACAGGGTGACATGGACTCTCTACAAATCATGAAAAAGAAGGCACAAGCTATGGATGGGTGGGCCACCGAGCAAGTAACCACCATGAGACAATTTTTGGTGGTGTCCCTCCCAGACCTTTATCGAGTCAATGTTCTTCTCAATCAAGCAAATGGCTTCGCTATTATATGGGAGCAATATCTAGCTAAGTATGAAAAATAGAAGGCCAGACTAGAAGAGATCCGCAACATAGGCGAAGAAGTCACCACAAAGTCTGGAATTTTGGGAGAGGAATCATATGATTCCCTCCAGGCCCAGTACTCCAGACTTGTCCTCAGGGGTGAGGTATGCAAGGAACTGGTTAAGGCCTTAAAAGAGAAAGTGACAGCTACCCAATACCCCTTGGGTCTGTTTAAAGCATTTGTAGTTGGAGTATCGCAAGTTGATCCCTTCACCACCGAGACGTGCACCCTGGAGGACTATGTCCTTAGCAAGTTTGATGAGTGGATGGAGTCCCTGTATCCACCTGCAAAAGATTTTGACCAGGGCAGGCTATCCAGATTGTCCAAGACAATGATCTGATCACATGATGCCATCAAAATGGTAGATGAACTCCGGAGCGGGGCCAAGGATGTTAAGGAGGCATTGGAGGTTGTCCAAAGTAGGTGGGATGTCATCAAAGATATAGATGAAGAAAGCATAGGCCAAGTATTGGAATCTTGGGAAAAATCATAAGGAACAATAAAATTCTCTAGATTTTGGAGAATCCCGCCAACCCCATATTGGTTGTATTCATTCATTCTTTCAAAACGCAAGTTCCCAAATCCCAGAATTCTGGACCCCACATTTTTGTATTCTTTAAGTGACCTGTGTCCCTGTTCCCAAGGCCGATCGGTCACTTTCAAGGCAGTTAATAAAGGTTGTCAGAAGGTAGGTAACCGCAATAAGGCACGTCAAACTGACAAGAGGTTTTTTGACAGATGGTCTTCCCAAGGCGCTGCTTCAACATTACACCTGGTGCATTAGAGACAGGGCGCTGCTTTTCTATTTATGAGGCATGTAGCCTCGATCCCTAGGGGATCAGATTTCTTCTCTCTCCTCCTGGCTCTCTTCTCAAGGCTGATTCTTCCTCTCTTCTTTTCTTGTCTTATTCTTCTGACATGTCAGACCTTCTCTATCTTGAGGTCTTTTGTAATATGGTGCAGGTAGTACTGACCACCAAAAAATAGTATTATATTGTAAAAGTGTAAAATAAGTTAGGTTACCTTTTATTTCAAATGATGTGTATAAATAATAAGTCTGACCTCATTCCAATGGTTGGCAAAATTGATGATTTTGTAGTCCATAGTTAATAGCAATTTGGTTTTCTCAGTTCTTAGTTGCAGAGCTCAATGCTCCACAGTTTCTAAGCTTTTAGTAGTTAAATGCTCCCCTAGAGCCACCATTGTACCACACACCAGTGCTTGCTAGAAAAGATGTTAATGAAGAAGGAAGAGTTCTCTCAATGATGTTGTTAGCATCCTGTCTTTTGGGTTAACGGTATTTTATGCTTTATGTTCTTCATGTCCTTTGCTCTAATACTTAAAGTAGATTAACGACCTCCTTTCCTTTGCTACTGATAAAATATGAACTAATGGTTGTATATTTCTTCAATATTTAGTGTAGTGTGTTAGAGAATTGTTGATGCTTTGAATGTTCAATATAACTATAGGTAGATGAAATATTTCTAACTTTGCAGCATCTTTTGAAGTTATTTGTTAAGTAAATGCACGCTTGTAGGAAACCCCACTCACTTGAATCCCCAGAGAAGATGAGTTAAGATAACCAGCTATCCCCCTCAAACAAAACAATCACATTTCCTAACTAAGCCCCACACTGTCGAGACCTGACTCTCACATGCTTGGAGGCCCGGGGAATATCATTTCCCCTGATAACCTTTACAGGCAAAGTTGGCTGGTACCTCGGTACCTGGTGACAACTTACCTCTTTTGGCAGACCTGGTCACAAAGTCCCGTCAACAAAAACTAGCATTAGAAGGAGGGCATGAACTTGTCCCCCTCTAAAGATTCAAATTTTACACCGCCTGAGGGTTCCCCAAGACATAGTTTTAGGAGTCAAGCCTTCAGTGGGATTGGATTGTTTTCACCAGCAAGATTTGAAAGAATCCTTAGATCATCTCCCAATCCTAGACAGTTTGTCAAACTTGAGCCTCCCGCTCAAAAGAAATAGACTCCGAAAGTCAAGTCAGCCACCATTGTCTGGGGATCTAGCACACCATAGAATACCCAAGTCCCCCAGACAATCCCGGGAACTAGTGCGCAACCCAGTCAAAATACAACTACCCCAATGGCTGTGTATTTTGGAAATATTGGGTCCCCAATGGAAACTTTTCCAGGTGCAACCAACAATTTACCCTTGCACCCAGAAAAGATTTGTCCCTGATATGAGAACTTAGGCTCACAAACTGTAGAAGAGAATCTATAGGCATATAAAGATGCCATGAACAGACAATGAATCCAACATCAAGATGTTGTGACCCAAATTTTCCCTCTATCCCTGGGATAGAACGAACTGAACTGGTAACGTAACCTTCCTGCCAACTCTATCAATAGTTGGCAGAACATGGAGGATGCCTTCCTAGCTACCTTTCACATACATGTGGACCCAACGTGGTCCCACAGCCAGTTCATCTCCATCAAGAAGGAATTGAATGAACCCCTTGCAACATTCAATCATCGGTTCCAACGCGCCTTGAAACGGTGCACGTGAGCCTTCATCCCATCCGTGGAGGTGACTATCTAGACCTATCTCAATGCAATGGACCCCTTTGTTGCCACTCTCCTCTAGAGAACTACCACCCTGGGCGACAGGGATACTTTGGTGAAGGTTTACAACCTAGCCTTAGAACTGTCCCGTGGCCTTAACAAATCCCTGGGTAGGATTGGGCAGAGCATGCCATTTAACATGATACCTGATGGAACTTCTTACGCCAGAGGATATAACCCTAATTAGGCAATGGGAGCCCCCGTGATGGCCATGAATTCCCCACCATCACTGATAGACCAACAAGCCCGGTACGTACATCCATCGTAGACCCAAACAATACCAGGTCTGGAATCTTTTCCCTGGAACCAGCTGCAGCAAACACAACAACTATAGACACAACCTCCCAAAGTGCCTTTCTTCTAGTTGTTTGTGGCTAGAGGGTTGCCACCCTCGACTCTGGTAAATACTGATGCTTTCCCAGGAAACCAACAACAAAAACCATCACACTATGACACGAACACTCAGTTGACCATCCAGGTTGAATCCCTTTAGAAAATGTTATCCATACTGACTATGGACATGGGTCAATTGAAGGCAGGGTACTACGCACCCCAGAATTCCAATTCCCAGAGAGGGAATATTTTCTCCAGCCAACAAAATAACAATGTCAGAGGAAGAAACTACAACAATGGACCTCAACCCAACTAACAATAATGGAATACCAATGCTAATGCCAGAGGCCCGCCTTCAAACCAAAACACCAACCAGGGTGGTGTTGGACCATCCCATTTCATGCCAGTCACAGATTTCTAGCCCATGACCAATTGGCATAGATTACATGACATAGGCTCCCACAATGAGGTAAACTATGCCACACTGGAGAAAGTCATCATGATTTCCCAGCTGGACAGACAAGAAGCATCTGATCCTACTCCCCCAAAACTTCCCGTTTAAGAGCCCACTCATGGTGCATTCACCTATGAGACCATCTTCTTTGGGACCGCCACAGAAGATGAGGAAGAATCTGAACTACAATGGTTATTTGATGAATCTATTCCAGCCTTCACCAACCCAAGGGCTCCCTACAACACTCAGAGTCAGGCTGGTAAAGGACTAGTTTACACGCCCAAACCTCCCAAGGACACTCCTCCCCAGGACAATGCGACCAATCGGTCTGTCCCTCCAAAAGGTTCTAGCTCTAACCAAGCTAAGGACCTGGCCAAGGGAAGCCACCAGTTCCCAGGAGGAAGGTTTGATATCATGAAGGTGTTAGAATAGACCAGCACCTCCATGACCTTGATGGAGGTTTTGTTGAACTATCCCGAGTAGAAGAAGTCTCTTCTGAAGCTCTTGGGAAACCTGGAAGCCGTCAGTCGCTCACCCAAGACTGTCTCTTTTGAGGATGCCAACGTGGTTGTCTTTTGGGGAAATACTAAAGATCCTCCCTTTCTACTAGGCCTGAACATATAAGGAAAAAACATACACAACTGCCTAGTAGATTCCAGAGCTTCGGGCAACATCATGCCTTTATCTATATGCCAGAAGCTTGGATTTTGACCCACGCCATCCAACGGTGCAATAATCCAACTAGATAAGACTACTGTAAAAATAGTGGGTGAACTAAAGAATGTCCATATTCAACTCATCTAAGACCCCAGGATAGCCATCATAATTGACATCCAAGTGGTGGACATCCCAGAGACTTACAGGATGTTGCTAAGTCAGAATTGGTCCAAGTCCCTGAACAGATACTTCTTGACCAACTTCTCCCACTTATGGCTCCCCTAGGAAGGAGAATCTAACAAGTTCCAGGTGGAAAGTGAGCCCTGGATGAAACATGCCCTCACCAAAGTTGGGAGGGTAAATAAGGTCCTATTCTCTGAGACTTCCCTTGGGGTATACCAACCCCTTGAGATCTTAACATTTGATTTCATCCCGGGAGAGGATCCCATAATTCTATAGAGAACCCAGGACCTGGAAGAAAAAATAAAGGTTGAGGTTAACTCTCATGGTCCCACAGTGACCCCCGCCACATTATTGTCTAACACTTGGTGCCAAGTGCATTATCAGAAACATTCAGAGCTAGAGTGTGAGCCTTGTCTTTCCACTGCTACCTGACACATTGATGCCCTTCGAAGAAAAGAACATATAGTTGATTCCCCAGAACCCAGTGTTCCCACTGGAAGCACCTCCTTGGTGCCACATGTCTAGGGATCCCCATCACAAACCCTTCCAGAGACAAACCTCACTCGCGTACCATCAACACCAAAGGAAACTCTTCCCAACCCTCCCAAAAATAATCCAAAGACTGCTTCATCTTCCCAGCCCCAGACAACAAATGATGATTTGTGGACCCTTAAGTTTGATGGGTCCTAATCTAAACAAGGCTGTGGGGCCAAAGTAAAATTAATCAACCCGTGAGGAAAATGCTTTCTCGTGTTTTATAGGCTGTAGTTCAACTACATGAATAATGTCATAGAGTACAAGGCTTTGGTCCTTGGACTCCTATTTGCACTAAGGGAAGGAATCACTCACCTCCGGGCCCTGGGTGATTCAGAGTTGATTGTCAAACAAGTCTGGAGTCAATACACCTGTCATGATAAGAGGCTAGCTACATATTGCAACCAGGCATGGAGCCTTATTGAGGATTTTGATGCCTTTGGCATCGATCTTATTCCCCAAAGATGAAACTATGTCCCGGACACCCTTGCCATTTCTGCCAGCACACTTGAGCCAATGGCCGGCTCGCGACTCTAGAGATTTTTAGTTGAGATGACCCCCACCCCGTCCATTCCAGATAATGTCACCCATTTTTAGGTTTTTGGGGATGATCAACATATCCTGGCCTTCATGGCCAATGTTGGTGTCTTTGAAGACCAGATAGTGAAAGAGAGAGATCATGATGACACTGGGTAGGGTGATGAAGATGATGGGATCATGGACCTACCAACCAACACCATTCCAAAGGGGATGGTTGCACTTGAACAAATCTTTGACTCAGACCCTTAGGGCTGGGAAAAGATATCATCCTCCTTTGAGTGAGGGAAATTTGAGAAAGTGAACATTGGCCAGCCCAGTGAAGAGAAAATGATACACATTGGTACCTCCTGCTCCCTCGAGGAGAAGGAGAAGATTATCATGGTTCTCTAAGAATACATAGACATAATTGTGTGGGGGTATGAGGCTTTGAAGACCTATGATACATCCATCATGACTCATACTATCCCACTCAAACCTGATGCCAAGCCTTTCCAACAAAAGCAATGATCGGTCAACCCATTGAATGAGCATCTGATTCACCAAGAGGTTCAGAAACTACTATTAGCCTGGATAATCTTCCCAATCTGGCATACTATGTGGGTGGCCAACCTAGTCCCTGTGAGGAAGAAAAGTGGTGAAATTTGCCTTTGCATGGATTTCCAAAATTTGAACAAGGCCTCTAAGAAAGACAATCATCCTCTCCCCTCATTGGATGAGGTGTTGCAAATTGTGAATGGATCACAAATAATGTCCTTCTTGGATGGGTACTCCAGATATAACCAAGTCATGGTTAAATTTGAGGATAGGGACAAAATGACATTTACCACCAAGTGGGGAATGTTTGCATACCGGAGAATGCCCTTCGACCTGATCAACGCAGAGGCCACATTTCAAAAGGCTATGGACATTGCATTCGAGGGCCTTGTGAATCGATGCATAATCATCTACATGGATGATTTGACCATCTTTTCCCAGGACAGGTGTGATCACCCCACCCACCTCACCCAGATTTGTGAGAGATGTCGCTGGTATGAAATATCCCTCAACCCTAAGAAATGTATATTCGGGTTTATTGAAGGGAAGTTGCTCGGGCATATTGTCTCTGAGAAGGGTATATATATTGACCCTGAGAGATTTGAAGTGTTGCTGAACCTGCAAATGCCTGGCAGCAAGAAAGAGATGAGGTCTTTCTTTGCAAAGATCAACTTTGTCCAGTGGTTCATCACGGGATTCGTCGAGATCGTAAAACCACTCAACAAAATGATGAAGAAAGATACCAAAATTGAGTGGAGCCCTGAAGAAAAGTGGGTGTTCATCCAGATTAAACAGACCATAACGAAGGCCCCAGTTCTAGCTAGTCTAGACTACTCCCTCCCTTTCTATATTTATTCCTTTGCTTCAACCGCATTCTGCCACGCCAGTGTTGACCCAGAAGGTTGAAGGGGAAGAATGACCAATAGCTTTCATGAGATCCCCCTTCAAGAATACCGAAGTCTAATATTCATCCTTGGAAAAGCAAGCCTTTTCTCTTGTTCATGCGATGAAGAAATTCCAGCATTATATTCTCCGGAGTAAGGTGCATGCTATTATCTTGGACCAGGTGGTGAAGTCCCTGTTGATGCAGAGTGAGTTGGGTGAAAGGCAGGGGAAATGGATGGCTATCCTCCAAGAATATGATTTGGAAATGTAACCCATGAAAATAGTCTGAGGCCAAGGGCTATGTAGAGTGATGGCAGAAGAGACTCCCCACATCGAATGTCAGACATATATGGTGGAGTCCATCACTTGAGATCCATGGTACATAGACCTGGTGTACCTATTGTTAAATAAAAAATGCCTGAAGGGATTGCCTCCAAACAAACGCCATGCCTTGTGGTTGAAAAGCACCCACTTCATGATAAAAAATGCCACGCTATTTCACAGGAACTATGAGGGTGTGTACCTCCGGTGTGTCGATAGGGTTCAAGCTACAAAAATAATCAAATAATTTGATGGATAGTTTGGAACTAGCCATGGCTCAGCTGACGCCACTACCCATTAGATCCTCTGTGCCAAATACTATTGGCCTTGTGTCTTTAAAGACATCTATACTCATGTCCAGAAGTGCCATACCTGCCAAACCACAACACATTGTGAACGGAACCTGACCATGCCTTTGTAGCTGGTTTTTGAAGCTAGACATTTCGCCCAATGGGCATTTGACTTAATCGGGGAAATCAACCCCAACTCATCCTTTAACCACTGATACATGCTAACTGCTACCAATTATTACACCTGGTGGTCTGAAGCCATACCTTGTAAAAACAACATGACAGATGTAGTTATCAAATTTCTGGAAGAAAACATAGTCACAAGATTTGGAATGCCCTTTGCTATAGTGTGTGACAATAGTCTGACATTTTCTTTAGTACAATTACTTGAATGGGTCTATGACCGAAAGATCACTTTGAAGTTCTCCAGCAAATATTACCCCCAGGGAAATGGTGTTGCTAAATCGACTGACAAAAATTTGCTTGAAGTGATCAAACACCTACTGGAACAAAATCCCTAGGATTGGTACCAAAAGCTAAGATTTGCCCTCTAGGCAAATTGTATTCGAATTAAGGCTGCCCTGGGGACATCGCCATTCCATTTGGTTTATGGCTAGAACCCTGTGTTCCCCATTAACTTACAAATCCCAGTTTTACAATTTATACAGAAATTCAGCAACCAGGACAATATTGTGGAGGTTCAACTCCTAAATCTGGTGTGAATGGAAGAACAAAGAGATGCAACCCTTGAACATTTTGCGTGTCACCAAGTGGTAGTGAAATGATATTTTGACCAGAGAGCCCAATATAAGGCCTTTCAGATTTTTAACTTGGTCCTCTTGTGGGATAAGGCCCGGGAAAAGAATGAAAAGCACACCAAATTCTAACGGCTCGGGCTCGGACCATATTTGATCTTAGAAATCTGTAGGGAAAACACCTATTGCCTCAATACCATGACCAGGGAACCCATCCCATTGCCCATCAATGGATAGTTTCTCAAACATTACTTTGAATGAGGTAGGTTTGTTTAGAGTTGTATTATATGTAAGTCTTCTTGTTTGTAAATATTTCTTTTCCTGGTACCCTGTTTGGGGTGCCTTGTAAATAGTTGTCAGCTGTCCTCTGAGATTGCCTTGGTTTTTAGTTCTTTTATTTTCTTTTTAGGCTCCCAATATTTTTCTCCCCCTTTATATAGGCTGGTATGCCTCACATAACATCTAGTCTCTGGGATAATACCTTTTGTATTGTGGTGAACTTGGAATCTATTGTTAGCATGGTGGAATTGGTCTGGTCTCTGGAGTTATTTTATAAGTTTGGTAACAAGCTATAAGCGATCTTCATTAGATTTATCCCCAAAATTCTGGCAATCAGTTAAAATAGAATCTAAAGGAACAAGTAATTGAACACACCGAGAGTAGATCGATCGTACTGGTTTTATTGGCCCAAGTCTGAACTTTTAAAATTCTTTCCGGGTTTGGAGTTTTTCTTCCCCATTTAGCAAATTGAGGTGGGTGGAAGGGTGAAAGAAGTACCACCATTAAATTAAGCTAAGCTTAAGCTCAATGGTGTAAGAAGAACTGCCTTCCCATCTAGAAAAGGATAAACAAATAAGGAAAGAAAATATGGGATGAAAACTCTGGTATCTGAGAGAAACGAGAAAATTTGATGACTTTGGATCAATATATTTAGTGCCTCTTTTCTACTTCTCCTAGAGGTCATCGACTTGATTTTCTTCCAAAGCACACACTACAAAACTGATGAAAGACTAAGGATTGAATCATGTATGAGACAAATTTTCTCAAACGCTTCACGCCTTACAAACAAGAAGCTCCGAGTAATGTTTGGTTCTGGTTCTGCTAACCAGAGATTCTGCGGTTCTCAAATATGCTAAGGCATTCATCCCAGATAGTCTCCATTTGTTATGCCCTACATACCTGTCTCTACATTTTGTGTGCAAAATGTTGGGTCCCCTCTTTTTACTTTTGGGCTCTTGCCTTGTTTGCCTTCTCTTTTTTTTTCTTTTTTTTCTTCTCCGGGTTTTCCCTTCCGCGAGGTTTTTTTTTTTGCTTTTTATCTTTCATGTCTCTGGGACCCAGTCCCAGAGTTGGTTCTTTCTAGAGCTGGATTCTAGACTCTGGGATCTTGTGCCATGATGTCTTCTCCTCATGAGAGGGCATGGTGGCATGGAATCCCTGGGCCCGGAGTCTGGAGGTTTGCCTATTCCAAAGTTTGCGGGAAAAGAGAAGTAACTTGCTTTTTACCTTGGGTATAAATAGAAATTACATGTCACTTTCGCAGTTACTGTGATTAAAATACTCAGAGCTTTTAGAGTGATTCCTTGGCAATTTGAAGTGTAATTAAGTTGTGAATTACTCTATGCTTAGTGGGTTGTTACCAATTGCTTTGAGGTACCTGTTTGTGACTAGTTGAGGGAAGAGCTCATTGAAGAAGTACTCCTAGTGTGCTCTTTCCCTGCTCCTCTTTGGATTTCCAGGTAGGTTCTCTAGTTCTGCTTTGTTCTTTCTAGTTTTATTCATTCTAGTTTGTGTTTTTTGCCTTTCGCATCTTCTGCTTTTGGTTCACCACACGTTGGTGGGTTGGCTCTGCCAGAGGGTTGTCCGCCCTTTGTGCAGCTATAGATTAGTGTATATGCTATATTTTTCCTTAGGTTTAGTAATGTAGATGCTGTGTAAATCTATAAAGGTTTGTAAGTGCTGTATATTTATGTATATTATGTGTATATGTTTTGGCTTTCTGTATTTTGTGTGTATACCCTGTATATCACTTTGAGCTCACAAGTTCCTCGCACTCTAGCTTGCATTTTAACCTTCATGAGACCGAGCTTGTACAGATAGATTCGCCATGATTTGAACTTGACACCTCGCTAGTTTGAGTCATGGTGGCTCTCTCTCTCTCCTCCATCTCATCACCTTAATGGAAGGATTAATTTCCCACAAGTGAGCATTCAAACCATGTCCCATCTAGCATTTATTTTGCCTCATGTCAGCCCACTTGTCACCATTAATGTCTTTATGTAGCCTGCCATCTGGCCACATGCCAACCCACATTAACCGAATACAGTTTCCTACTAGTCACATCAGCATGACAATGGCTAAATTTGTCTGGGATCTGGGTCTTGAATCCCCCTTGCCCTGTGTTTCCCATTTTCATTTGGTTCGATTTCCCTCGGAGTCCTATTCACGTCTATCACATGTATTCTAGGAATTTTGGTGTCTACTAACACTTGTTGAACAAATGCAGGGTGGTGATAGTTTCCCCGGAGCTTTAATTTTCTTTTATACATATCACATCCTAACAGTTCTCCGGTCTTGCAGGTTGCAGATAAGTTGATCAAAAATGTCTAAAGTGCTCACCCCTCCTTCCAGCCCAGAGCTGCCTACCACATCCACTTGAGCAGCCACCAAGACTAAGGCCGAAAGGTTACTGGCAAAGCTGCCCTTGACCTCCAAGTATCCCAAGGATGGTGCCATCGTGGGGTCAAAAATAGAGTCCAAAGTTCAAGAAATAATAGACACTAGGCCTGGATCTTGGGCAAAAGTGCAAGGCTTATTCAAGCCATTTACAGGTTAAAGGCCACTGGAGATAACCTGGCAACTCAGATCACCACCTCTGGTATTATCAAGGCAGCTAACTTCCCCTATTCAGTGCAATCACCGGAGTTAATACTCCAATTGGCAACACTATACAACTCATCGACATGGACCGTCCTACTTTCGGATCCCCGACCGCTATAGTACCTAGCAACCATCGTCACCTTGGACGTGGCAACTTTCACCTCAGGGCTGGGGATCCCACAATTCAATGGATCCATTATCTATAATTGACTCCAGACCTTGCAGGAGTTTGAGGATGCTGAGGTTATTTCCTTGCAATATATCAACAGCCACTGGCTAAAAGTCCCAAAGAGGGATTATAAGATAATGAAGTTGAAAATTCCCCACGGGGAGTTCAAAGAGCCCATCAAAGTGGGCATCATGTTTTTATGCAGGATTTTTAGATTGCCCCATGTCCGAGATTTCTTGGCATGGATGTACTACTTTTTGTACTGCATCTCTACTCGCAGTCATACTTTCAATTGGGCGGCCATCATTTCCAATCATGTAGATAAATAGCTAAAAAGTATTTCCTAGAATTCCAAATTCTATATGACATCATATGTGCTATGGGCACTAGCATAGCAAAGGCAGGCTTTTCTAGGTTTGGGTATAGTTGGAGAGCTTGGGAACAGACCGGGCCAAATGGCACCATGGGATCACTATCCCCAAGTGCAATCGGAACTCAGTTTCCTAAATTTCTACAGGGTAAACGATGCCTTTTTTTACAACAATATTCTAACACTTACTCAGGATTCTGGGTACAGACTCTCTCAGGAAGCAATGACCCTAGTCAGTAGCTATGGCTAGTATTTTATTCAGTTCTGACATCACACCTACATTTGGGTGATAGGCTTCAATGGGAAGCCCCATCTTCTACCTTGGTATTGCAGGGATAAGATTATTCTTTTAGAATTCTGCTGACAAATGATGGATCTACACACCTTCTTCACCTTGAAGAAGGTCATCAACATCCCATTCCCTTTCTCTTGCGGGAATTATACATGCAGCCTCGCCGCAGCCCGGGAGGCAGGTATTGAATTGAAGAACCTAAGGCTGGTAGAATTCCACCACGCCCAGAAAAATTATGATCCCCTTGGCAAGATTGCCACAGTGCTGCCCTGGGCATCCCCACCACATGAAGAGGATATTGAAGACTTCTTGGTGGACTGCCAAGACATTTTTGATCTCCGGGCCCGACAACACACATAGATGAGAAAAGGGCTCATGAAGCCCTCAACCTTTAGACTTTCCTAAAGGGTTTCAAAGATGATGGGCCACTGGAAGATCTAGCATATAAAGAACAAGGGCTGGATAAATTAGATCTTCCTCTAGTGGATTGGGCCACCCCTAAGGACCTAAAAATTGAAGGTGTATGTCACCCCATTATAGAGGCAAGCAACCATTATTTTGCCTGGACATGCCCAAAGAGCTCCCAAAAGAAGCCAACAGTCAAGTGGGCTACTCCCTCTTCAGCCGGCACAGACCTTCTTCATCTGTTGTGGCTTCTAAATAAAGTACAAGTAAAGGGAAAGAGAAAGTGGGTGCCCCAGTCCTCAAAGCGCCTCCACAAGTCCCCACCCTTCTAATGGTGCAGTTACACCAACAAATGGAGTTGACAAAGCTGACCAACCAGTAGCTAAGTATGCAAGTATCCTTCAGCCTCCATTTAGCCCCAATGGCTTATGCTCGCCCGGTGGGATCCCTATTGTTGGAAACCATGATGAGCAGGTAGAATTTTGCTGAGGAAAAGTCTACTAGTATTCTAGACATCAGGACTCCACTAACAAGAAAGAAGAAGAAGAGGGTGACACCCACATCAAGCGCAGCTACCAGTCCTGGTATGCCGGAGATGCCCCCTGTAGATGTTAGTTCAGATTCTCCTGAACCAGAGGATATTTTAGACTCCTCGCCCCTGCATGATGATTTTGATGACACCTTCTCGGTGGAGGAGCTCCTGGAGATTTAGCAGGGTATAGGTCATGCAGTGGAGGAGATCGCTGCTCAAGAAAAAGAGATCCCCATAGAGAAAGGAGTTCCCGAAGAAAAAGATACATCAAAGAAAGAGGCTCAAAAAGAAATGCAAGTAGGACCCAAGCAGTAGAGGATACCAGTTTAGGAGACCAAGAACACACCAAGGCAACACATAAATGAGCAACCAATGGTCAGGGAACCCGAACCCATGGGATCAATCGTACCCCCGACTATCACGCTCCAGACGCCTTTGGTTACTCTAGGTGATCAGGTGCCCAGGAGCACATTCGGTGAGGTAGTAACTGTAGCTGCCTTATAAAATTTTGGCCAGAGACCTCATCCAACTCCAGAAGATGTTTCGATGGAGGAGAGCGCTCCAATAGATGAGGCCAATATGGCCCAGGAGTAGCAGCAACAAATGAACCAAGAAGTTCTGGATAAGGAAACGAAGAAACAACTGATGTCGGGAGGGATGAGGAAGTCCCTAAAAATACAGGGGATGTTGAGACCAAGGAAAAGTTCTTAGATAATACCATAGAAGATGCCAGCATGGAAAAAAAATTGAAGGTTCCAGAGAACAAGAAAAGGAACCAGAGCAAGAGTAGGAGAAGGAGCTCGAAGGTAATGTGCATTCCAGGAATATGCCGCTAGATTCTGAAAGGGATCCTAATGAACAAGTCTTAACAGCAAAGCTACCCCAGCTGCCCCAATGGCTAGTGGAATCAAAGAAAAGGAAAGCCCTGGCGGCGACATCGGACGCCACACTCTCATTGGCCAAAATGATGGCAAGGAATACAGAAGCCAAAAATTCTAAGAAGGCACGGATCATCCATACTCTCTGAACTGGTCCGACAGGTAGTGCAGTCGCGACCATCGTGACACCCCTAGTAGATGCAGAGGTAGCAGCCGTAAGGCCCAAAGACTACACCATAATGGAAGTAGAATTGGGGAAGAGAGATAAAAAAGGTGAGTTGGATCTATTGAAGGAAGCCACCAAGGTAATAGAGGCTGGATACATCAAACATGACCAAAAGCTTAAGGAGGAAAGAGAAACAAATGCCAATCTTCTCATGCTTCTAGCAGAACTTTCATAGCCTCTATCTGAGGTCCACCCCAGGACCCCTTCCCCCAAATTATTGCTTGCACAGGGTGACGTTGAATCTCTACAAATTATGAAAAAGAAGGCACAAGCTATGGATGGGTGGGCCACCGAGGAAGTAACTGCCATGAGACAATTTTTGGCGGCATCCCTCCCAGACCTTTATCGGGTTGATGTTCTTGTCAATTAGGCAAAGGGCTCTACTATTATATAGGAGCAAGATCTAGCTAAGTATGAAAAATGGAAGGCCAGAATGGAAGAGATCTGCAACATAGGTGAAGAAGTCGCCACAGAGTCCAAAATTTTGAGATATGAATCATATGATTCCCTCTAGGCCTAGTACTCCAGACTTGTCCTCAGGGGTGAGGTATGCAAGGAACTGGTTAAGGCCTTAAAAGAGAAAGTGACAGCTACCCAATACCCCTTGGGTCTATTTAAAGAATTCATGGTTGGAGTATCGCAAGTTGGTCCCTTCACCACTGGGACGTGCACCCCGGAGGACTATGTCGTCAACAAGTTCGATGAGTGGATGGAGTCCTTGTATCCGCCTACTAGAGATTTTGACTAGGGCAAGCTATCCAGATTGTCCACGACAATGATCTGATCGCATGATTCCATCAAAATGGTAGATGAACTCTGGAGCGGGGCTGAGGATGTTCAGGAAGCATTGGAGGCTGTCCGAACTAGGTGGGATGACATCAAAGATATAGATGAAGAAAGCATAGGCCAAGTATTGGAAGCTTGGGAAAAATCATAAGGAACAATAAAATTCTTTGGATTCCAGAGAATCCCGCCTACCCCATATTGGTTGTATTCATTCATTCTTTTGAAACGCAAGTTCCCGAATCCCAAAATTTTGGACCCCACATTTTTTATTCTTTAAGTGACCCATGTCCCGGTTCCCAAGGCCAACCGGTCACTTTCAAGGCAGTTAATAAAGGTTGTCAAAAGGTAGGTAACCGCAACAAGGCACGTCAGACCGACAAGAGGTTTTCTAACAGATGGTCTTCCCAAGGCACCGCTTCAATGTTACACCTGGTGCATCGGAGACAGGGCACCACTTTCCCATTTATGAGGCATGTAGCCTCGGTCCCTGGGGGATCAGATTTCTTCTCTCTCTTCCCAGCTCTCTTCTCGAGGCTGATTCTTCCACTCTACTTTTCTTGTCTTATTCTTCTGACATGTTAGACCTTCTCCATCTCAAGGTCTTTTGTAATGTGGTACAGGTAGTACCGACCACTGAAAAATAGTATTATATTGTAAAAGTGTAAAAATAAGTTAGGTTAGTTTTTAGGTCAAATGATGTGTATAAATAATAAGTCTGACCTCATTCCAATGGTCGGCGAAATTGATGATTTTGCAGTCCATAGTTAATAGCAATTTGGTTTTCGCAGTTCTTAGTTGCAAAGCTCAATGCTCCATAGTTTCTAAGCTTTTAGTAGTTAAATGCTCCCCTGGAGCCACCATTGTACCACACACCAGTGCTTGCTAGAAAAGAAGTTAATGAAGAAGGAAGAGTTGTCTCAATGATGTTGTTAGCATCCTATCTTCTGGGTTAACGGTATTTTATGCTTTATGTTCTTCATGTCCTTTGCTCTAATACTTAAAGTAGATTAACGACCTCCTTTCCTTTGCTACTGATAAAATATGAACTGATGGTTTTATATTTCTTCAATATTTAGTGTAGTGTGTTAGAGCATTGTTGATGTTTTGAATGTTCAGTATAACTATAGGTAAATGAAATCTTTCTAACTTTGCAGCATCTTTTGAAGTTTATTTGTTAAGTAAATGCGCACTTGTAGGAAACCCCACTCACTTGAATCCCCCGAGAAGATGAGTTAAGATAACTAGCTATCCCCCTCAAAAAAAATAGTCACATTTCCCATCTGAGCCCCGCACTATCAAGACCTGACTCTCACGTGCTTGGAGGCTCAGGGAATCTCATTTCCCCAGATAACCTTTATAGGTGAAGTTGGATGGTACCTCAGTACCCAGTGACATCTTACATCTATTGGTGGACCCGATCACAATGTCCCATCAACAACATCCTGAGAGAATTTATTGGAACCTAACCAAGCCAAATCATATACTTTCCTTCTCAAATGACCATTCAGTGGCCCTATACCTAAATGCGGTTGAATCCTCTTTCACCAATGAATTTGATCAAAGAAAAACAATAGAAGCAAGTGGTCAATATCTTAGTCGAAAAGGAAAAAAGAAAAATAAAAAAAATGAAATGGTCTAGCAGTGAAAACCACAATGTGGCAGTAGTAGACCCAAAAAAAGTGAAAATAAAGGACGTTTCCGAAGTGAAAACCCAACAATGGCACCTAAGGAAGAGAGATTGGACACTCTACCAGAGCATGATGAGGAAAGGTCTCCTATATTGATTGAACCCATGGAAAAGGTAAACATTGGCACTGAATTAGAACCAAAGTTCATACACCTTGCAACTTCATTGACTCCAAAAAAAAGGCAAGATTTCATTAAATTCTTCACAGAAAAGAAATTCAATTTTGCATGGTCTTATGTGGATATACCAGGGAGAGATCCAAGTTTCATTATGCATAATTTAAATGTAATACCAAGGGCTAATACATAAAGCTAAGAAAGATGCATCCTCACATAGCCTTGCTAGTCAAAGTAGAATTGGAGAAATTATTGCAGGTTGGTTTCATAAGGGTTATAGCTTGTGCTAAATGGATATCCAATATTGTACTAGTTTCAAAACATGATAATTCAATTAGAGTGTGCACGGATTTCTTAGATCTCAATTTTGCATGCCCAAAGAATGACTTTCTATTACCAAGCATTGATGTTATAGTTGATTTGATAATGGGACATTCTATGTTCTCCTTTGTGGATGAGTTTAGTGGATATAATAAAATCAAAATAGCACCATAATACCAGGAGAAAACAACTTTTACATGTGCTTGGGATACTTTTTGTTGGAATGTCATGCCCTTCAACCTTAAAAATGTTGGAGCAACCTATCAAAGGGCAATGACCACAATATTTCATTACACGATGCATAAGTTTCTTGAATTTATGTAGATGAAATTATAGCCAAATAAAATGCAAGGAAAGATCACCTACCAATCTTGGAGGATATTTTCACAAGGCTAGAGCAATTTAAAGTAAGGTTAAATCCCAAAAAGTGTGCATTTGGGGTACAATCTGGAAAACTGTTAGGTTACATAGTTTCTACAAAAGGCATAGAAGTAGATACTGAGAAGGTCAAAGCTATCATGGAGATGGAAGTGCCAAAAAATATAACCCAAATGAGGTTAGTACAAGGAAGGTTGCAATCCATAAGGAGGTTCATATCCCAATTACCCAAAAAGTGTCATTCCTTTACTCAACTTCTACATAAGGACATAATTTTCAAGTGGGACACACAATGTGATGAAGTCTTCTCCTTATTGAATAAATAATTGATGAATCCACCTATACTCATGCAACCTATTAAATAAAAGCCATTAATCTTGTATATTTCTACAATGGATCACTCTTTGGGGGTACTACTGGCTCAAGAGGATGAATATGGAAAATAAAAGGCTATTTATTACCTTAGCAGAACCTTGGTCAAATATGAGCTTAAATTAGTTTCATTGAAAGAGTATGCCTAGCAGTGGTTTTTTCTTCATAAAAAGTATGTCATTATATGTTGGTGCACAAGGTTAAGCTCATTGCTAAGATTGGTCCTCTAAAATATCTACTCAGCAAAATACCTCTCACAGGGAGATTGGAAAAATGGGTGATGATATTAAGTGAATTTGGTATAGAATATGTGGATAGAAAATCCATCAAAAGAAAAGTTATAGCAGATCAGTTGGAGGAGTCTCCTCTAGTGGCTGATCATCCTATTCAAGTTGAATTTCTAGATTCAGAAATAATCAATTTCGAGGCAAAAACATGGAAACTCTACTTTGATGGATCATACACGCAACATGGCTTGGGGACAAGCATTCTCTTAATTACACCTCAAGGCTACATATTTCCCAAGTCATATAAAATTATTTTTCATGCACCAAAATTATTGTAAAGTATGAAGCCCTTGTTATAGGCATCAAAATGGCTTTAGAATGGAAAGTAATAGAACTACAAGTTTATGGTGATTCTCAATTGGTCATAAATCAAATCAACGATGATTATCAAACAAAGGATGACAAGTTGATGCCTTATAAGAGGATGATATATATCTATAAAAATTACTTTTTTTTGATTACTTTTGAGCAAATACCAAGGGACTGAAATATAGCTATAGATGCCATGGAAACCTTAGCATCTCTTCTTCAAATACCTGAACAAAATGCTAGATATGAATTCTTGGTGGAAGAGTTGGTGAAACCCGCATTTGACCTTCCCAAATCCCAAATCATATGCTTATTAATTAGACATGACTCACCATGGTATGGACCTACCTTTACTTACCTAAAATACCAAACATTACCCTTAGACCAAACCCGCAACCAAAAAAAACATTTTATACCCCAAGCTTCCTGATATACCATTATTGCCGACACATTGTATCGTAAAAGTCTTGATGGAATGCTTCTTAGGTGTCTAGAGGATGAGGAATCAAAATTAGACTTACGAGATGTTCATGATGGATTCTGTGGGTCTCATTCAAGTGGGTTAAACTTAGCTAAGAAAACCCTTCGAATGAGGTACTTTTGGCCAACTCTAGAAAAATATGCTTGTCATTTTGTGAAAATATATTAGAAATATCAATATCACGGGGATATGATTCATGTGATAGCACAAGAGCTACATCCAATGACCACACCTTGTCCCTTCTATCAATTGGGGTTTGATTTAATAGAAATGATTTATCCACCTTCATCCAACCGTCATAAATACATCATAAGTGCTACAAAATATTTCACAAAATGGGTAGAAGTTGTGCCTTTGTCAACTGAAATGGGGAAACAAATTTTAATGTTTATCCTAAATCACATCATTTGTAGATATGTTATTCCTCATTCTATAATAACTGATAATGGAAAATAGTTTAAAAACAAGGACGTGGATGAACTATGTGAGAAATTTTATATTATACATCATTCCTCTTCAATCTATTATCCTCAAGGAAATGGTCAAGCCAAAGAAAAAAAAAGAACATACTTAAGATTTTGAAGAGAATAGTTGACAATTCAGGAAGGAATTGGCATGTGAAACTAAACCTGACATTATGGGCATATAGGACAAGCATAAGAACACCTACGAGCGCAACACCTTTCTCATTGGTTTATGGAATAGAAGTTGTTTTACCTTTAGAGGTTGAGATTTTGTCTTTAAGAGTATCCTTACATGGTTTTATAACTGATGACAATTATAGGGTTGCTAGGCTTCAACAAATTGAGCTACTAGAGGAACATCAAACACAAACATTTGAGCATCTTAAGGTTTATCAAAATACAATGTCAAGGAGATACAATAAAAAGATAAAACCTAGAGTGTTTCAAATTGGTGACTTCGTGTTGAGAGAAAACCCTAAGAATCAGGAAGAAAGAGAGAAGAAAGGGAAATGGGAAGAAAAAATGCTGGGACCCTTCATAATCACATCTTCCTTTGGAATGGAGACTTACAAATTAGCTGATTCTGATGGGGATGAATTGTAAGAACCTATCAATAGAATCCACTTAAAGAGGTTTTATACCTAAGTCAGATGAAAGTGTATAGGATGAAAGAGTATCACAAGAGATATTATCAGATGAGAGAAAGTATAATTCTATGTAAAGTGAAAAGAGATCCTGAAATAAACAAAAAAATAGTGAAAATAAATCCTAAAGAAATTCAAAAAAAGTTGAAATAATTTTGAGAAAAGAGAAAAAAGTAGAAAATTGAGCGTGAAGAAAGCAAAAACATTCAAATATGGATCCTGAATTTTTTATTTTATTTTGGTGAAAACCTGGAAAATGGGCACCTTGGTAATAAATAAAAAAGAAAAAAAGAAAAATAAAATAAAATAAAAATAAAAATCATGCGCTATTTGACCCTAAAGTCTTGCCTAGTTGCATTGTCCATTTGCATTTTTTTGTCACCATTGTATATACCCTTATATCCCTCATTTGTGCATAGTCATAATAAAGTCCCCGAGCTACATTTTCCATATACTAAGATTTTTTCATGCTTTGGAAGTCTTTCCCAAGTCTGACATTTTTCCTATCCAACTGGGCGCATTAATCCAAACCACAGATTTCATCATGCAGACACCAATTCACACGAATCAATACATCAAAGCATGGAACTTGATCTTGGACATGGAATTCATTATCTCTTGTCACATTAATCCTTGACCTTCATTGACTTATTATTATCATGATTAGAAAAATATAAACCAATAGATCACAATGGATGAAGTTCTATTTGAAACAAGTATATAATACTAGCACTAAAGTTTGATGGGATACTTGATTTTTAAGTCATATTTTTCTAGCCAGTCAATGATGTTTCGAGTAGATCAGCAATGATGAAAGCATGAATTTTTTCTTGATTATTGTGTGATTGTTTGAAGGTTGATTCATCAAAATATGCAAACTCGTCTAAAGACATGATCATCAAAGAATCATTGAGGACATTTGCATATGGAGGGGATTCGATCTCTATCTATTTACGCCAAAAGATACCTTGGTCATTTAGATTTCCCATATCTCAATGCCAAAATCTACTTGCAACATTGAAACCGATGAAAACAGTATTCATACTCTCATAGTTTGGAAGTCTAACTAGTGAGGGTTGTACCGATTTCATGATGGAAATCCAAAGATAGCAGTATTCATATCATCATGGTTTGTTAATCTCACCAGTGGTGATTGTATGTGCTAGAGGTACCAAAAAGTTTGATGATAAAAATTAATCCATGTATTCTTTTTGCAAAAGTGATAGTTAGTTGCATTTATGTAGAGTAATTTGCATAAGGGGTTTCCTTGGTTAGGGAAGTGAGTTCATCAAAGGTTGACATCATCACAATTCTCTTTTAAATCAATTATGTTAGACTTTAATAAAAAAACAATGCATATCATTGTTCATTATTTATTATTTATTATTCTCATATATAAAATAGATCATCAATCATTATTAATCAAGCATTTCATTCATTAAGGTGCATTCATCCATTAAGGTGCATTTTCATATAAAGTCTTATTGCATTAGAAAATACAAAAATATTAAGTACGATGCATTTATCATTTAAGTTCATTGCACATCTTTGCATAAGTCCATCATCAACATCATTAAGAGAATTAAATAAAAGCATCATCATACATTCTACCTCCATCTAAAGTATGTTGTACATAAGACAATTCATCCACAACATGTATAAAGTAAATGCATATAGCCATATAGAAATGCATCCATATATCATAAAAAAACTAAAAGTATAACATATGATGACATCATAAAGAGAACATGAAATCAAAAGCAAGAGAATAGATATCATAAGAGATAATCAAATGTCCATCAAATTTATATCAAGGTACATCAAAAAAGATACATGAAGTATCGATAAAATAAAATACATCATGGTGCATAATCATACAAAGATGGAATAATAAAAATCTCAACTAGGGGTACTAGCTACACCATCTATCCCACTTGTACCACCTATCTAATCTATGTCTCTACCGGATGAACTACCTAGATTTGTCTAAGGTACCTGACTAGTGGTAGTTGTACTAGGCCTTTGTACCATAGACACCATGCAACTCTACATCATAGAAGCAAACTGATACATATAGCTACTAATCACTATCATACCATCCTATAAAGCCCTGATATCCTAAGTCAAAGTATCTAATCCATGAGGAGCAACATGAATCCATGGAGCCACTGGAGCCCATGGAGCTACTAGAATCTGAGGAACCTGTCTAACATGAGCTATTTGTACCTGCCTAGCTATTCTCTACCTCTACTAACCCCAAACTTCTAATTCAACCTAAGGAAGAGCCTTGCCAACAATCCCTCCACCTCTCATCCGTACCCTTCCACCTCTCATCTAAACTCCTCCACCCGTCACCCTCACTCTCCCACCACCACCCCTAGCAATACCAATCCCTAACCACCATCTACCTCTAGCTCTACCTCTCCTTTGGACTCTCTATTTATGCGGTCCACCACCTCCACCACCTCTCTTTCCACTGCCTCTGAAATCATCATCATCTGAGTGATCATCAATGTCAGTAATAGGCTCACCAGGATCTATGTACCAAGGGAATCTATGCTGAGCAAACCACTGTGTATAATTAGTTATCATGCCAGCATCAACTACATGATCTCACATATCCCAACCAATGCATGACATCCTGTATATCTCATCACATGCATAATGGTACTCTACTTGTGCTCCCCACATGGATCTCTCTACCTATACCCGTGCATACAAATTCAAACCCTGTGGTACATCTTGAGTATAGACAAATTTTTGTAGGACTCTGTCAAAGAAAAATATCTTAATAAGAAAAGGAGTTTGGCCTATCATCCATCATGGCATGAAGATATATGTTAACTCTAGATCATTATCTCGCCAGGGCTCACATCCAAGGTATGGTCGCCATACAACCTAAACCATGTCATCGAGCATGCATCACCAGTAATCCATCTTTCACATATGAGGGTGGACAATAAATTCCTTGTATAGGTAACCATAAGGCCACCCATGATCTCTTACTCTAGCAGCAATGGGTCTCGTTATAGGAATATGCTTCCATATCCATAGGTGTAATAAAATAGCACCCAGAGAAAGTGTAGAATCCTATCAATAAATCATGTGGTGTAGCTCATGGTACAACTACACCAATACACATGATCCCCAATCAAACCTCTAAGGATCTACAATCATGTACTCTAAAACCCTTCCCCAGCCAATGACAAAGCCATGACCTCGACGATCAGGAAGTAGGAATCTGGCTATCAATGATCCCAATACTATAGGAAGTAGAGGGAATGAAATGAACCATGCCTAGGGAATGCTCTTGTCGCTAATAGTAGGATTACAAAAGATGTGTATGCACATCATGCCATCATAAACCTAATCATAATAAACCAAATCACCTCATAAAGGGATCCTAAATAACTTGTACACATCCTCGAGGGTGACTATCATCTCACCCATTGACAAAGGGAAGGTATTATGGTCTGAGTGCCAACACTAAACTATAGTGGCCAGTAAACCATGGTTCACACATAATTGAGGCATCTACAACAAAAAGGATAAACCACATTGACCAATGACTTACCGCTCCTAGACAAACAACTGATCAACCATGTCAAGAGGCCAAGGAGGTAATCTGTGGATGTACAACTTGCAGAACTGAACTTGTTTTGAAATCAAGTGAAATCACATTAGTATCATCATCTAGGTGGATCATTACAAGTAAATCAAGCTATCCTATCATCCTATCGCTCGCCTAGAGTACATCAATGTTTTTCCTAACTCTATATCGTAAGGATGGAAAAACATCAATTATCCTATCAACCAATCAAGATTGACATCATACAACATTCATCAACCTGATCAAACTAATATCACAATACTTTTCTTTCATCACAATATCATGCCGTATCAATTACTCAATCGATCAGACCTTCCAACAAATCAGATGACCTATTTAATCAGGTTTATTTCATCGAAGTAGCTTATGCATCATATTACCTTATTGTACATGCTACAAAGTGTACGCACTATTTTATCTATCATTAAGCACTGTTAAAAACATCAAATGCACTACAACAAGTTGTACATGTTATATTATTTTAGCACACGCTATTCAAACTATCATATGCGCTAAAATATTTATTGATTTGCATTAGGGTTTGTTAAGCGCTACTAAATTGATCCTACACGCTAAAACTTGCCTAGGACTATCATTTATAAGCACTATTTCACACTACTCTGCATTATTTCCCTATGCAAACATGCTAAAACATGTTCCTACACGCTATTCAAATCATTCTATGTGTTATTTATTTAAAAACAACAAAAACCTAAAATTTTAACCCTTAAAATTTCAAAAAAATGTTGTAATTCATCAAATTGATCAAAGAAGAAGGATTTAGATACTCAACAAAGGTCCTTAATCTATTGGACATTGGAATATGCACCCTCGCTTGAGCCTATATGTTAGGATTAAGTATTACTGAGAGGGGGGTGAATCAATATTACGACACTTAAAATAAACTTTCAACCAATTCCAAATAAACCATAAGCTTGCTGAAATGAAAAGAACATTAAAAAATAACACAGAACTCATAACACCATTATTTGTTGTCAAGGAAAACCTTGCCAAGGGAAAACCCCGGTGGGGATGGTACCCACAAGAATGAACTAAAGTATGATGTCCATGTTAGGAGACCTAGCCCTGTTAGGAGCTAAATATTACATAGTACATTTCCTTGTTAAAGGAATAAAAACCATGTTAAAGGTATACAACACCCTGTTAGGGGCTAAATAAGCTTACAAATATTACAACAAAACTTCTGTTACAAAGTGTTATTAGTAATGAACAAAACAAGCATCTTCAATTCTTACATAGTTCTAGTCATAGCTCTTCAATGATCTCTGTCAATCCTTTGCTCTGCCATTCGCATACATGTATCTCACAACTCTCATATCATATCACTCTTCTCTTTACAAAAAGTCTTCATATATATATATATATATATATCATTTTCATTAACAAGTCGGCTCACTTAACTAGCACTACATAGTCGACTCTCAATACAAAATATATTTAATAACGCAAAGAGAAAATATAAAGTCGACGCTCTTACATAACCAAAATATAGGTTATCCAAAATCATAATCCAACTTAGCTAGCCAGGATTCCATGATTCTACCAATAGTTGACTATCATGAATTAGTCCATTCAGTGAATATGATGATGTCTCTGCTACTTTCAACTCTGTGGGCATAGATTTTGTCAATGCTTCAGTAGTCTTCTCCATGTCTGATAAGTGAACTTCAATAATTGATAGCTTAGGAGTGATTAGACTCTTCAACAAACCAAACCTTCTTATAACTCTCCCTTTCTCTATATCCAATACATTTAGCTTGTCCAAAATCCTTGTTACCTCTCTGTCCATTTTCATTATAGATTGTGAGGAGGTCTCACAACTGTCCATCATACTTTTCAAAATTTCCCTGTCCTTTGCAATAATATCTTTGATGTTCTGAATATGTTTGATAGGGTTCATGCAATAACTGAATAGCATCCTTCCATGTGAAACACAACTTTTAGCCTTTACTTTAGCATATCTCAGAATGCCCAATTCCCATGAAATAGACTAGAAAAATTCTACGTTCCATGATTCTACCAATAGCTGACTATCATGAATTAGTTCATTCAGTGAATATGATGATGTCTCTGCTACTTTCAACTTTGTGGGCATAGATTTTGTCAATGCTTCGGTAGTCTTCTCCATGTTTGATAAGTGAACTTCAAGAATTGATAGCTTAGGAGTGATTAGACTCTTCAACAAACCAAACCTTCTTATAACTCTCCCTTTCTCTATATCCAATACATTCAGCTTGTCCAAAATCCTTGTTACCTCTCTGTCCATTTTCATTATAGATTGTGAGGAGGTCTCACAACTGTCCATCATACTTTTCAAAATTTCCCTCTCCTTTGCAATAATATCTTTGATGTTTTGAATATGTCTGATAGGGTTCATGCAATAACTGAATAGCATCCTTCCATGTGAAACACAACTTTTAGCCTTTACTTTAGCATATCTCAGAATGCCCAATTCCCATGAAATAGACTAGAAAAATTCCATCAGCTTCTTCTCCAAATAGCTCTTCTCTTCCTTTTCTTCTGCAATCTTCACTAGGGTCTCATAGTGACCATGAAAATCATCCAGTGCCAAATTTAAGTTCTCTACTTCATCTTTACTTTGGAAACAATAGGTACTGGAAGCAATTTATTCACAGTATCGATTGCTCTAGACATTACCTTAATCTTCTTGTCACCTTTCTACTCAGATCTCTCTTTTTCTTTTGTGAGTGTAGTGAAGGCTAGACTCATCAATTCATCCTCATCCATGCAATCAACATCAACATCTATAGATTTGTATTTACTTGCCAACAATAAGATAGAAAATGTGTCAATTTCCATTTTGACTTTAAATTTTGCCTCTTCTTCTTTCTGCTCTATTTATTTCTATTCTTCCTCTCTCAGTTCTTCCTCTTCAACCACTGTATTGTCAATGTTTCCTTCAAATGGATCCTTCTCATCAAGTGACGTGTCAAGATTCACAGGCACACCAGAAACATAAAAATTTGGTTGCATATCATCTTCTCTCTTCTCAACACTTACCTCAGCTATTTTATAACTCTCTCCAATTCCTAAAGGTGAAGGCATTGTAGGTTTAGGAAGTGGAGCCTTCTCATAAATATTAATCATTAGTATTTGATCCAATGATTTATGAGTCTCTTCTATAACTTCTTCATATTTTCTTGCCATAATTTTCACTAATCTTGCCTTGATCCTCAACAAAGGTTTCAGTTCACCAAATATTCTATCTCTCTCTTATATAGAAACTACTGGTAACATATTATCAATCGCTTGATTCCTAATAGCCTCATCTTAAATATGTGATAGCTATTTATTATCTCCATTCTACCATAAAACTCTTTAGGTACAATTCCCTCTATCTCTAATAGATTTTTCTTGAAAACAATTAAGTGATTTACCACAATGTCTTCAATCATAAGTTTATCAAATTCCTCATACTTGTCATAGTACTTGTTCACCAAAAATAGCTTCCCTTGCTCAATAGCTCTCTTCTCAATCATCTTCAAGTCTGGTTTCCACACTTGTCTGTCACTAGTGGTCTCTTTTTTGACTTTAGTCTCTTCTCCTTCAGTCCTCTTTTATTTAGGGGGTGAATCCAGTTTGGTGGATCTAGTGTTTACTCGAGAAACAATCTTTGCTATCTGTGAGGTCTTCTGTGGTGGTGAAGGGGTGGCTACATAAATAAGTGTAGGAGGTGAAATAGCTACCATCATAACTTCAGGAGGTGGAAGGGATGCAGTAGCAGTACTCTCCAACCCAGAAGATCGCTCTGCCATCTTCTCCTTTACTTCTTTCAACTCTTCTTTAGTCAAACCTACCTTAATTTCATAGTCATCAATAATGTTATCTACTTTTCTTTTCCTCAAACCTTTGCTCTTCTCTTCTCTTACTTTAGCTGATTTTCCTCATATGTGCCCCATCTCGCCTCAGATGTATCAACTTCATATGCCAGAACATGTTAAATCTGCATAGTTAAGATTTCTAAACTTACTTCATAACCCATAAGGTAACACCATTTCTTCCTAGGAGCAAGTGCCTCAAAACATACATAATCAGTTTCAACCATGAAATAAATTGTATCCTTATACTTCTCAACTAACTCTTCAGGAATTCTATATCTCTCTTTCATTTGCCTCTAAAGAATCTTAATCATGCCAAACAGTTCTCCATCAACCCATATGTTGTTTTTCCATCTGTAAATCTGTGATGTCTAAATACCAGTAGGTATCCTTTCTCTCCATGCTCTAGGGTTCATTCCTATAAACTTATGCTCAATGTGGATGTACATATGGACTAGTAGTGAACTAGATCTAAAGGTTTTAGACTTATCTTTCTTGATCAACTTAACATTCTCCAAAAATTATTGTGCCAAAAATTTGCATAGGTTATACTTAGTGTTTTATTTCACCATCCGGTAAGCCATCATAATGACTCTTGCAGATACTAAATTAGGTCTACTCCTGTAGTAAAATTTGTATCCAAGTATCATCGCAATTAGTTTCACATCCGGTTGAAAAATCTCATTCACTGTCATAGGTCATCTGTCCCATTTGGAGTGTGTTAGGGTTTCAAATTGTTTCTTTATGTGCTTCTCCACCACAGGGATAACTCTAGTATTTTCCAATCCAGTTATCTCATGAATCAAATAAATATAGATCTTTACATGTTTCTCTCCTATCCAAATGAACTAACCATGAACTCTGCTTAGTAATATTTTGAACCATTCATCTTCACTAAATTCATATATGTCCAGCATTTTCATAATGCTTAACTCATCTATATGTTTGAATTCATCTCTCATTTTTCCATTATCAGTCATGTACTCCATTTCAGTCAAAATCTCATCAATACCTAGTATATCATACTTGTAATGAATGTATGCCCTAATATATTCTACATGCAAGACGTCATACAGTGTCTCAAAAAATGCTCCTTGAGGGTTGTCTTCACAAGACTTAAAAGGATGTTTCTTTAATTTGTATCTAGGTCGATCTACAACATCATAAATCAAAGGTGCATCCATAGCTTCTGTATGAGTAGATGATGTAAATACCTTAATCATGCTGAATTCCAAATTCTTTCTTTGATCGATCACATAGTATAGCTGTTATATAGTCCGTCACTCTCTGATCTTTGATCTTGTTAGGTCACTGCTCTTCAAATGGTAAAGACATATGAATATAAGATGTCCTTTATTCATTTCTAAGTGTAAAATTCACATTATCCAATACACTTAACATTGTACATTATTCAGTCAATCACAAATCCCGCGATCACAAATATGCATCATCCATTGTTGTGCTCTCGAATATAAGTTCTATGATGTTTGCACACAACATACCTAAGCTTGATAGAGCTCACTCCTCAAAATTAGGTTCTGGATATATTCTAATATCATTATCCAATGCTCCCCCTAAGGCCATGATCGACCATTCAGGTCGATTATGCTTTGTTATCATCAGGCGAAGATCCAGTAGCATCTACTGTCTCTTCTTGAACCAATATCTCACTTATCTCTTTGATTTTCCATACCTTACCACTATGGTTATCTTATGCTTTCTTGAAACAATTATCAAAATCACTCTTGTATTCCACAAGACTTTTACCAGTATCTTTGTCATTCTTCTTTGTATTCATAGGAGGTGATACCCTTATGTTATTTACTCCATTAAACCTGCAAAACTTTGCTATATGACCCAGATTGTTACATTTGTAGCATATAGGAGGTCTTTTGTCCTTATTTACTTGTAGCTTACAATACTTTGCAATGTGTCCAAGGTTATTACATTTGTAACATGTGAGTTTCACTGTAGATTCTCCTCTATTATCTTGTCTATATCTAGATTGATCAAGTTTCCTACATTCTGCTTTCTTGTGCCCATATGCATGACAATTAAAACAATAACCAAAAAAAGTTTTGAAAGGGGAATTACCTATGCAATCTCTTTTCATGTGTCCAAACTTGTTACAACCATGTAACATATACCTCTGAAAGGTCTGATATGTTCTTAGGTTTTTTAAGAGTAGGTTTTTCTGCATTAATCTCCGCATCAGGTTTCTCTTCTTGATTCTTGGAACATTCAACTTCATTGAAGCCAATACTAGTCATATCTCCTTTAGGTTTATATCTATCTCTTTGTTCATCGATTAAGTCACTTCTCATGTGAAGTTTCTCAATGTGTTTCTTTGTCTCAACAAGTTCACCTTTTATGATCTAAATATATTTTTCCAATTCTAGATACTTGTTCTTGTAATGGTCAGCCTCATTCTTCATTTGTTCCATCAGAACATTTGCATTTTTCAAAGCTTCTTCAATCTTGTTTTTAGCATCTTTTTCCTGTAGAATCTCTTTAGCTATTGTTTCATTCTCAAGCTTCAAAGTATCATTCTCTTTTTCAAGTTGCTTTACCTGATCTGGATTATCATTGTCTCAATCTTCTTTTATCTGAACCACAAGATCCTGTCTCTGATTTCTGGAAAGTTCAAGTTGGTCTTTTAGTTTCTTAATGAATCCCTCAGCTCTCCTTAAATTGAATCTTAAGTCACCATTATCAGCTTTAGATTTATCAAGGTCTTCAAGTGTAGTTTCAAATTTTTCTTGCAAATTATCTGAATCCATTCTTATCTCCCTTAAGTTGTTAAAATTTCTCTCCAAGGGCCAATAGCTCTGATACCAATTGTTAGGATTAAGTAATACTGAGAGGGGGGGGGTGTGAATCAGTATTAAAACACTTAAAATAAACTTTCAACCAATTCCAAATAAACCATAAGATTTCTAAAATGAAAAGAACATACAAAAATAACACAAAACTCAAATACCATTATTTGTTGTCGAGGAAACCCTGGACAAAGGAAAACCCCAGTGGGGATGGTACCCACAAGAATGCACTAAAGTATAATGTCCCTGTTAGGAGATCTAGCCTTGTTAGGATCTGAATATTACATAGTACATTTCCTTGTTAAAGGAATAATAACCCCGTTAAAGGTATACAACACCCTGTTAGGGGCTAACTGAGCTTACAACTCTTACAACAAAACTTCTGTTACAAAGTGTTCTCAGTAATGAACAAAACAAGCATCTTCAATGCTTAAATATTTCTAGTCATAGCTCTTCAATGATCTCTGTCAATCCTCTGCTCTGCCATTCACATACATGTATCTCACATACATATCACAACCCTCATATCATATCACTCATCACTTTACAAAAAGTCTTCATATATATATATATATATATATATATATATA
>MU227806.1:427460-437780 GCA_018584345.1 Thuja plicata | reverse complement strand
CATAGGATCTTGTGTTCATCATTCATTAGAGAATGTTAAGGAACTTATTTTCATCATTGGGCCATTATTAATGGACATCGGAAAATCACACAATCATCACTAGTCACAAGTGCAACTATGAAGATATAAATGTGATGTATATTAGATTGGAATGTGGAAAGATTCTAACATAAGCATAAAAGACATAAAGGTCAAGATGACTTTGCTGTTAGCTTACCCAATTTAATGTAGCAAAACCACGCCCGCATCAAGGCATAGAGGCCAGGATGACCAGAAGAACGATTGTGCAAAAATAGTCAAGATGAAGCCTCAAATTTCCTAAGTGTTTCAAGGGAACAACAAGAGACACTCAAGAGTTTCAAGACCACACCCACAAGCATATAGAAAATAAAAACATGCCCCCTTCCCTAAGTCCTCTAGCTATGCATCACATAGAGACTTATTAGACAAGGAAACTCAATGAAAATCAATAACAGTCAGCACACAAAGAAAATATCATGACATAGCTCAAGCATTAAGTGTTGTGTTTAAAAATTTAAGTGTGTTAACTGATACTGAGTTTCAAGGATAAGGATCGAATGCTTGCAAGTAGGCAAGACCACATGACAAAACTTGGTAAGACCAAACCAATAAGTGTTGAAAAACACTCGATGTCAGGGGTTGTATTGAAAAATACAGTTGGGGTGGTGTTGAAAAACACAGTTTGTGAGGTGTCCTAAAGACTAACGCATCCAAGAGACCAAAGCTAACACAATTATGCCCCCTAGAAAAAGACAAATACCAATTCCAAACCAAGGCAACAAGGACAAGGCATGATGGAGAAAGGCTAAGTGTCAAGGACACACGCTAAAAAATTAGGGGTGCAAAGGCCTCAAGTAGCGCCTGTTTCCAGGTTTTCACCACTTGGATTACAATTTTTTTATTTTTTCAATTTTTTATTTTTTTCCTTCTTTTTTTTAGGACTTTTTATAATTTTTTTGAATTTTTTCTACCAAGAAGCCTGTTTCCAGGTTTTCACCAAGGCACTTTTTCTTTTTTTTTTTAAATTTTTGATTTTTTTGTATTTTTGGAATATATATATATTTTTTGGAGATACATCAAAGCGCCTATTGCTAGGTTTTCACCAAGATGATATTTTTTGAGGACATTTTCTGATTTTTAGATTTTTTGACAATATATCATTTTTTTGGATTACTTTAGGATCAATAATTATGTACAAAGGATGCCCCCAGACAGAATGGGCATCATGGATAGAACTTCTTCACGTGCAAGACATTGATAGGCTTAGGGAGCTGCTCTCCCTCTGCTGTAGATAGTAAATAAGCAATTGACCCAAAAGTCGTTGTAATGATGTAAGGTCCAAGCCAATTAGGTTCAAATTTTCCCTTTTGATCTCTATGCTGTTGATTCTTGGGATTTTCACATAGGGCAAGATCTCCCACTTGAAATTCTCTAGGGAGAACCTTTTTGTTGAAGGCTTTGGACATGCGCTTTTGATAAACCCTCATATGGTCAAATGATGCTTGACTTTTCTCATCTAGAAGTTCTAACTCTTGAAGTCTCATGGCGTGGTAGTCTTCATCTATAACTAGACCTTTGAGGGAAACTCTAAGTGAAGGAATTTAAACCTCCAAAGGTAACACTGCTTCAACGCCATATGCAAGGGCAAAATGAGTAGCCCCAGTAGGAGTATGAATACTCATTCTATAGGCCCACAAAGCCAGATTTATCTGTAAGTGCCAATCTCTTCCATTCTTACTGTTACCCCTAATTTTTTGACTCATACCCTTTGTTTGATTATCTCCTAAAAATTAGGAGTTTACAGTCTCATTTCAATAAATACCTTTCATTCTAAGTTTGCATTTCAACCTTGTCAGTTGAACTTGAATTTTGAACTTGTCTAGTTCAAGGTTCAAGGTTCAAAGTCGCTCTGCGGTGTGTATTGCCTTTCTTCACTTTTTTGTGAAAATGTGCAGCGCGGTTTGTAATTTCCCTTCTTTCGTTGAACTATGAATCTTGAACTTGTCTAGTTCAAGGTTCAAGGTTCAAGGTTCAATTACGGGCCTCATCTTGCATTAAGTGTTGTTAGGTTTAGTCTTTTTTGCCGCTCGCGTGTTCTTTTTAAAAAACACACCAAAGGGAAGTCATGTCTTATTACCCAATTGAACTCACTTCTTTGAAATAACCTTTTGCAATGTTCATAGTTCAACCAGAACTTGCTTATTGAAAAAGTGAAAGAACAACGATGATGTGACTAAAAGGATAGCTGGAAAAGGATAAATATGCCCATGCATGCTGTGGATATAATCATTATTGGATGTGACATTTATATGTCATTTTGATCATTCAAAGAGATCAATATTTAATGATCGCATTAAGCCAAACCTCTTGTCACATTTAATTGAAGCCCACTTCATCATTAAATACAAATCTTGTGTATTTTGTTGAAAATCAATTATAAATGAGAGTTTATGCTATCACTCCTATAGGGAAGTTTTTCTGAAGTGATCAAGTTGGCGAAGTAAGCGAAAGGTTTACTCTGATCCTGAGAAGCTTAGGGTGTGCACAATCTTCAGGTTAGTGTTTTTCTCCCCTAGAGCTCCTGTTTGAAATTGAAGACATTTGAAAGTTTGATATTGAAAGGCTCTATTTTTCTCTTCTGCAATCTTAGTCTTTTATAGATATCCTTCTTAAGAAATATGAAGCCCCCACTCCCAAATTTTGGATGAACCTCTCCTTTGGTTTGTTCATTGCCTGAGTGTGATGACACAATGATAAAGATGGGTGCCTTAGAGGAGATTCACAGTAAGATTAAAAGCCCTGTTGCTGGTTCTATAATTGAGAAGGTGATGTTAAGTGGTTTACCTGATGCAACAACATTTCCCTTGGTGGCCTCTTGTCCAGAATTGGTGTTAGAGTGTGTCAAAAGATATGATAGAGAGGAGAGATGTATCAAGAAAATCAATGGAAGCCCTCTTACTTTCATAAACCAAGATGTCATCCTTATAGCAATGGGCATTCCTGAGAAGGATCCCTATGAAGGATGGACAATTGCTTCCTCCTACTCTATTTTCTCAACAAAGAAACAAATTTATAGAAATAAAATTTCTAAACAATGGCTATTGGAACCAAAAAGAGGAGGGTCACAGCTGCCCAAACCCCTTACAATAGATCATTTTAAACCTAAAGTAGCAGAGTTGGTCATTCTGTTGAATAGGATAAAGCGTAATAGTCACACCTATTACTGGTAGGATTGGATGTATTTCCTCATTTAGATAAACTTGGGAGGGGATAAGTATATTGATTAGGTAGATTGTATTGCTGATGAACTTCATCATCAACTGGCAAATTACTCAGAAAAGGCTAGTGGTTTTTATATGTCTTCCTATCTATTTTATGTGTTGGCCTGTACTAGAAAATGGGATGGTCTATATCATGAATTTCCTATTCCCAATATGAAGGTATATGATTATTGTCCCCATCTACAGAAGGATCTTCATGTTGATGGCTATATGAAAGTTAATGGTATTTTCCTACGAAGGTTGATTTTTGAGCTACAAGGGAAAAATTGAGCAGAGAATGTCGGAGGAGGCTAAGAATTTAGTTAATACCTTTGGGAGATTTTTTTTATAGTTTAGAAGATTTAATTACCTAAGGGTTGGTGGGTTTGAAGGGAAACCATTCAAACTACCTAGGTATGCCGTAGACTTGCATGTTATAACAGAAGTTAGTCGCCAGTTGGCACATGTACACAAAGACCTAAAAGAGAGAAAGGGAAGGGCTAAATCTAGTTTTCATATATAGCTTGGTTTTTATACTTGTAAGAATTCCTCTGATGCCCTTAATTTAGAGCAAGAATTGAACAAATTGAAACTGCAAACTTTCGAGGCTAGGGGAGATTTTGATATTAGGACATATGTTGCTCGACATTTTAACCTGCCTTTTGAATTCTGCCATGTTCCTCAGATGGAAGACTTCTGGGATAATTGTGTAGATGGTTTTGAGGTTAGAAGAAGGTCATGGTGCCAATTTACATTGAATCAAATAGTTGAGTTGAAGATAGACATTGATGCCACGGGAATAGAAGAGGAGAAAGATGAAGAGATACTTGATAAACACTATGTGGAGAAAATTTAGGGGCTGCTACTTCCTGGGATTGACTAGAACATAGAAGAAAGAGAGAGTATCCCCATTAAGACTCTCAAAGTGATAAAAAGAACCAAAAAATGGGGTTCCAATAAAAATCCACCTCTTTACAGAAAGCACAACACTAGAGGATCAGTTCTTAATGCTCGTATTGAAAAGTCTATCCCAATTTCTAATGAAGATGTTTCTGTTGCAGGTAAATCTAAATCTAAAAATAAAAATGCTGCTAAATCTAGGGTCAAGAAACAGAGGCCTCCTCATCCAGTTTCATCTACAAGAACTTCCAGAAGAAGGGCTATCAAAAAAGAGGTTGAGACAATTGAGAAAAAAGAAGTGATCGATCTGGAAGGAATGTATAATTTGATGGGAGATGTAAACTCACAAAACTCTGTTTCAGGAGAAGTTATTATAGAAAAGGATGATTAGAAGGGAGTAAAAGATTCTGCAATGTGATCACCTACCACTCCAACCCAGGAAATGGCAGACTTTCAACAGACGCAGGTTCCCACCTTGAAATGGTTAGAGACATCTATCAGTAGGAAAAGGAATGTCTTGCTAATAACATTACCTATTGAAGATATGGTGAGAAAATGTTTGGGTTCCTCAGAGAAACCAAAAAGGATCAAACTGGAATCTAGAGTGGACGTTGATGAAAAAATAGGGCACTGGTTTGCTTAGTGTGCAGTTCCTAGTAATGATAAAGAACTTTCTGAAGCTACTGCAGATGATTTTAGAATTGAAAAGATAGATCTTGGGTATGCAACTAGAGTAGCTAATGTAAAGCATCTGGAAAAGTCTACAAAAAAAATCATTCATAGGTCTTTTAAGGATGAGAAGGAAAAAAATGATATGAAAGAGACAATCAAGAGGATGGTTGAATTCATTCAAGAAGTTCAAGATCCTAGTCCTCTTCGTTTAACTGTAGCTCTGCTGTCATTTGACCCACGTTCATCAGATGTGAGGAAGACCCTAGACTAGATTCAAAAGAATAAGCTGATTATAGATGCCTACATTAAGTGGATCCAAACCATGATACAGAAGGGGAGTAAGTATATCAATCAGTTGGTTAAGACTCATGAGGTAGTTAATTCAATTGTGACTGAAATTCTAGTGGAACTGACAAAGTGGGAAAAAGAGAAAAAGAAGTGGCTAAAAGTGATGAATCAGCTGTATGAAATAGAGAAGTATGGAGAGAATAAATTCCTAACTGAGAAATTTGTGCCAAGTTTGGACGAAGATACTCTGTATGTCTCCATCAAAAGCATCGAGTGGAGAAACTCTGTTATCAAATCTGGTCATGACAGGACCACCTACCTATTCAGTGAATCAAAGGGGTTAATGGATACCATGCAAAAGGACCTCAAATGTCTGAACATTTCTCTCATAAAAGAAGATACTCAGGGTGTTAAGGGAACAGAGGAATTGATGCTAGAATTTGAGCGTGAGGTTACTACCATAAGAGATACTAAAGATGTCACCCCAGATGATTTCATAGCCCTTGCTAACATGGAATCTATGCTGGTAGTATGCATAGATCACCTTGAGGCACATATCAAAAAATTGCCTAGGTCCGTAAAGACAAGAAGTTTTTTAAGCAGAGGGTAATTCACATTGCCTTGCCACATCAAGCCACGATCATCATCATTGTAGAGGCGCATAAGGAATGGAGGAGCTCTCACATTATGCACACTCCACAGGATCAATCAAAGGGATCCAACTCATCCACCACTCTGTGATCCTACTTCACAGATCATAGAGTAGTAGTAGTTTTTATTAGTTATGTTTTCTTTGAATTTAGGCAGTTTTGTAAATAGTTATACTGAATCCCGTAGAGAGTATCTCACGATGTTAGTTTTTATTCTCTAAATACTGGTGGCTATTTATATAGCCAGGATAATTTGTATAAGGATGATGGTAATTTTGGTTAAGTAAGGCAAGACTTGATAGTTTTTAGGATTTTCAGTTAGTTTGTTTTTGAGGAAGAAACTTGAAAGTATATTTTGATATGAATGGAAAAAAAATTTATGATATATATAAATCTGTTGGTTTATAACAGCATATTGATCTCTGTTGGGATATTTCCTGAGTATCTAGAATTTATTTTCAAGTGGAATTTTCTATAACTTATTTTAGCATAGCTGTATTTTTAGTGGATTATTTCTGATTATGAAGTCTGTGAGCTTCATTTAAGTGTTTGATTATCTATCTTTCTTTCCATTTTTATTGCATGTTGATGTATGGAAATGCTGCAAAAGCCTTACTCACTTTCTGGTTAAAAGTGAATGGTTGCAAAAGCTATATGCGATTTCTAGAATTCATTGAAGATCAAACAGGGAGCTATACCTTAATTCAGAGAATTGTAAAGCTAAGTGTTATGATTCAAATGTTAGTTTGAGATTATGTCTTTACCTGGGTTTAGAGTGAGTAATTTATAGTCTGTAAGAAAAGACAAATCTGTATGCTAACACTTACAAGTTGTTCTATGTAAGATTTTAAGAATGTTTTTGTTTGATGCCTCTGCTTGACCATTTCCTTGTGGGAATTAAATGGAGGACCAATGTTGTTTAATCTTGAATTTCTTGCAGAGTTGTTTAAGGTCCTTATTTTTGAACTGGCCTCTGTTTTCAGTAATAATCTCAGAAGGCACTCCATATTGACAGATGATATGGTTCAAAATGAATAGAGAGACTATCTTTCCCGAGGCAACATAAAGTGGGACAACTTCTACCCATTTAGTGAAGTAATCAATAGCAGTGATAATAAACTTGTGTCCACCTGATGAGTTGGGATGAATCTGCCCAACAAGGTCAAAGGCCCAACACTGAAATGGCCAATGAGATTGTTAGAATGAATTTAGAATAACTGAGAGGGGGGGGGGGTGAATCAGTTATCCTCAGGTCTAGATGTAGCAAATAAAACTTTTCTATATTTCAGATCTACTCGGTAGCAGTAGCATATGTCAACAACTTTAATCATGCAGTTCACTGTCAATTGAAATTAACTTGCAAAACTATAATAGTAAAGCAAACCATAAGCATTCACACAAGTTCACACAAGTATTTAACGTGGAAACCTAATATGGGAAAAACCACCAGTAACATTCTACCAAGTTTTCACTCTTCTGAAGTGATGCCCTATGAGGAGCCAACCCTGTTAAAGGTTACAATAACACACTGCTAGGTGTGACCTGGTTAAAGGATTTAATCACCCTTTTAGGAGTGGCCTTGTTAGAGGAATTAGAACATTCCACCTGAATGTCACCTTGTTAGAGGATTTATACAAATGACTGTTAAGTCAACCTTGTTAAAGGATTTAACCGATACAATGGTAAGAAAGTAATCAGTAGTTTGTGATCTGGTACATACAACTGACTTTGCAGATTCTGATCCAATAATATCTCTGATGTTAACTTATTGAGTATCCTGCATTGTCATTTCAACCTTTTGATCTGCTTGGAAATTCGTCAAGCAATCACACATGCAACTTTCTGCTTCTGCCTTTTTGCCTTCTCTGCTAAATCATGCCAAACAGTAAATCAACTATGAAAACCTCTTGCATACTCATGCATTTCACCACAATATGAAAATAACCCCTTGAGGTTATCATATACCTCTTTGTCTAGGTCAGATAAATCTTTTACCGCTTAAACAAGATCATAGATCTTAGGTTAGGTCAGATCCAACAGATAATTCCATCTTTGCATTACATTTACTTCTCCAAAGTAGTCTCTAATTAAATCTTGAAACCATGCATTAATTATAGTTACCCATACATTAAATGACATGGATCAATCTTTAATTAACATTACATATCCTAATAAAATTAACTAAGTCAACCAGAGATCTCAAATTTCATCATTAATCCAATTTCTGTAAGTCGGCCAACATCACTATTTTCACTCAGCAATTTCAATGGTGCTGGACAATGAACAAGTTTTTCTTGTCACAAGCAAATTTAATCGGCATCAAACAACTTTTCTCATCACAAGCAACTTTTCTCGGCACAAGCAGTTTTGCTCGGCACAGAATAGCCAGAAAAATTGTCTTTGAAAGATAAACAACAAATTACTTTGCCAGAGTGCCAACTGGTCAAGTACCCTTTGAATTGCCTTAACTCAACCATTCACTTGGTCTTCTTTTTAAATCTTCTTCATCAACAGTAGATATGGTACTCAAACAAATAACAATAGTCTTACCAATAAAGGTTTGACATCAATGACAAAATAACAATTGCTTGCAATGTCACTTTCCAATAATCTCCCTCTTTGGCATTGATGGCAACACAAAATATTTAAAACAATGATTTAACAAACATAGTTACCAACCAATCCAAGAGTTCACCTGTGTTCCTTGATATGAATGAGTTTTCATTAATGTCTTTAGCTTCGTTCAGATTCTCATCTGTGCACATTTCTCCCTCTGTGTCTGTAATCACATTGTAATCTTCTGTCTAATCATCTGTAGACTCCCTCTAAGTAGATAATCACTTCAATGTTTTCAATAGTAACTTTTGCTTCTATGTAGTCTTTCACTCTTTGTAATCTCTCTTTCTCGGAAATCTTTTCCTCTTATGAGTAATCTCTCCCTCTTATAGGTAATCTCTCCCTCTTTGACAACAATGCCAAAGATGTCAATATCTTTATCATGTAGATCTTCAGTATCATGCTGATCCTGTCATCTTGATTATGACTGATTTTTATTTTCTGTCCTTGTTCTACTTCACAACTTTAGCCAACATTCTAAAGTGTGACTTACTGTGCATCAATGTGTCAGATATTCTGAATAAAATATTTGATGCAACAGTCTTATACAGAACTTAATTAGCCTCAGTGAGGGGAATCACCCCCAATTTACCTCATAGATACTCATGAGCATCCTTGGGTAGTGCTTTTGTGAATATGTCCGCTAATTATTCTTTAGTGTTCACATAATCCAATCTCACTTCTTTATTCTGAACTAGCTCCCTCAAGTAGTGATACTTGATAGCTATATGCTTTGTCTTTGAGTGCATAACAAGATTTTTAGAAATATTAATAACACTTGTGTTATCACAATATATGACAATTGGATCAGTGATTTCTTCCTTCATACCTTTCAGTAGTATCTTCAACCACACAATGTTAGAATAGTTAACTGCTGCTGCCACATACTCGGCTTCAGTTATAGATTGTGAGGTGCAGTTCTATTTCTTTCTTGTCCAGGAGATCAATTTATTTCCTAAAAGAAATGCTCCACCAGTAGTGCTTTTCCTGTCATCAACATTTCTAGCCCAGTCAGAATTAGTGTAGACTCTGACTTCAAACTTGTCATTCCTTTTGTAGTATAGACCGTAGTCCTTAGTTCCTTTCAAATATTTTAGAATCCTCTTGACTGCCATCATGTGAGTTTCCTTGGGATTAGCAGAAAACCTTGCAACAATCCCAACAGCTAGTGCAATGTCAGGTCTACTATGTACAACATATTGTAGTTTTCCAATCATTAACTTGTAGAGTGATTCACTTCTTTTGTGTCATCATCTTTTTTTAGCTTCTGTCTAGTAGCCATGGGTGTACTCACTAGTTTGGACTCTTCCATTCCAAAAAATTTCAGTATCTCTTTGATATATTTAGATTGAGTGATATAGATACCATTCTTCATTTGATAAATTTGTAAGCCAACAAAGAATTTTAGTTCACCAAACATAGACATCTCAAACTCATTTTGCATCTCTGTTGCAAATTTATGACATAACACATCTTGTCTAGTAAATATGATGTCATCTACAAAAATTTCAGCTAATAATGTACCTTTTCTTTGCTCTGTCTTCAAGTACAGGTTGCTGTTGTCATTGGTTCTTGCAAATCTAATCTTGATCAGATAATTCTGCAATCTCTCATACCATGCTCTTGGCACTTTCTTTAATCCATATAATGCTTTGTGTAATTTGCAAACCATATCCCTTTTGTTTGGATCTATAAAACCATCAGCTTGCTTAATATATACTTCTTCTTCCAAGATACCATTGAGAAATGTAGATTTCACATCCATCTGATAAACTTTGAATCCTTCATAGGCTACATATGCAAGTAAGGTTCTGACACCTTCCAATCTGGCAACTGGGGTGAAGGTTTCACCATAGTCAATTCCTTCCTCCTGTGCATAACCCTTGCATACCAGTCTAGCTTTGTTTCTTGTC
>MU227806.1:404687-416647 GCA_018584345.1 Thuja plicata | reverse complement strand
ATGAGTGTCATAAATTTCATCTCCTTGGTTCTCATGTTGTGATAAATCATCTTGATAAGCTTACCTCTTACCTCTCTCAGCCCTTTGGTGTGCATCCAGATATCTAGTTGAGATAAGGGGTGAGACTAGGCGACTGTCATGAGAGGAACTACCAAATGAAATAGCATCTCTATGCTTCACAAATATGTCATCAAGGCATTTATCCATGTCTTCCCTCTCTCTCCGAGTCATTATGTAACTCATATCCATATAAGAGTGAGAAGATGCTAAGGGGCTACCCAACTCACTAAGGCGACTCTTGGAATCAAACCAAAATTTCGAGTTGTTCGTAGGTGATTGATCAAATATGGGTTCTTTTCCCTTATGTTTTTGGCGAGTTTGAACTAAGGGTAATTGGTTAAAGACCACTTGAGGTCATTTTCCTTGATTTAATACTTGATATCTTGTTGTAACTTGCATGAAAGAACAGGTACTAGGTGATATGATGAACCTAAGAAATGTTGGTACCAAACTAGGATAGTAAAAGCACTCACTTGTCCAAAAGAGAGGTGATAAGGTAGAATTTTACAAGAGGCATAAACCAACACTGGCACAGAGGTGCCCATTGAATGGGTGAATAACCTAACACATATGGATCAGGAGGATGATTTACCCAAGTTATATTGATTGAATTTGAATTTGTATGGAAGTGAATGGACAAGAGACTACTAAACTCTCTAAGTGTGTTATCAAAGGATCTAAAGGTTTATCTTCTCAACAAGGACAATTTCTAGCTCACCAACTCCAAGCAAGGTCACTTGTGAAACCAAAGATTACTAGATCAAGAGGTCAAAATGCAAGAATCCAAAGTGTAAACAAGCTTCTAACAATGGGGTAAGTGACCTAATCTGATTTGAATCAACCCAAGAAGATTGAAAATGACGGGATAGAAAAAATGATCAAGTTGACAATCTGACACTTAAGAATGCATATTTGTTGATCATTTTGGTGTTTGTCTTAATGTTTGGGTGTATGTTTTGATCTTTCACTCACGCAAGACACATCAAGAAGATTGTTTTTTTTAAAAGAAACAGTCACATCACAACCTAGGTAAGGCAAGACAATATCTATTGAATTCCCACTTGAACTGAAGTTTAGCCACGCTTACTCATAGCAGACAACTTAGAAGCTTGGAGGCACGGGCTCCTCCTTACATGTGCACTCACTTCTCAGGCACACCAAGCTTCGAATCCCAAGGGAATCACTTCCCAAAGGACTGTTGTCCCTACTAAGAGCCATGAAAATGTGGGACATCTTAGTCAGTCTCTAACTTTCTGTGCCAACAGATAGAGGGTTTTTGGTCACTAAAACAAAGTTTGTAGTCAAGGCATCCGTTCAGGTGGTTGTGATCAATTCATTTTCCCAATTAAGGGGCTCTCCCAATCCTTTCAAAGCAAGGTTTTCACCTTAACAATGTAGGGACTTTAACGCACCACTAGGGTACTAGAGGAGATTTTGGTTGCCACAATGAATTCACACCTGTCCACTGTGAGACTAATCATAATGACATTTTTTATATACCGGTTCAGAAGGGCTTGGCTTTAGCCTGTTATCGGTTGGGAAATCCACTCTCACTAGCTCTATTAAATCACTTGGGAGGTAGCCATGCTAAAAGAATTATATGAGTTTCTCTTACACCCAAGATCCACGAAGGCAAGGGGAGAGGATATGTTCATATAATTCTTAGGATTACAATCTTAAAGACACTTCAAACACATAAGAAAATGACAATAATATTTCTGGATTTCTGATCATCCCAAAAGGGTGAGAGCATAGTTTCCTGACATTATTGTCATTCCTAAAATACCAAATAGATGTTCATTTTAGAATTCTTGCATGTGGGTTCCTATTTTAATAAAACAAAACAAAATGCAAGCACAATATTTAGCGCTATCGATCAAGGCAATCTGCAAGATGATTCGTTAGTAGTCTTTGTTTGAGTCTTCTTTTTCAACGTCCTGCAAACCACTGTTAGGCTGTAATCAAAGATAAGCATCAAGAATAATAAATCCAAAGATTGGTCAGCGTCAGAAAAATCATAAAATTAGAAATCTGATTGCATATTCAGAAAGTAGATGAAAAATCATGCACTTTAAAAAAAATTGCACTAAAAAATGTTACCGTATGAGCCCGTACAAGGCTTCAGAAGCTGCAAAACAGAGGATTAGATAGGTACAGTGATGAAAACCTACAATTTATGATAAATCTATGACTCAAATCTAGAAACTAAGAAAAACCCAGAAATCTTCAGACAATTCTACCCAATTCTTCAGACCTAAAATGAGCAAGCTATGATCATTTGAAGTTAGACTGCAATTTCAAAAACTCCAATGGTGAAGGCAAAGACTTTTCAAACCTTGCTGATGTCAGCGGACTGTGGCATTAAAATTGACAGGCTGGGGGCCATCATAGAAGGACCACATTTTGACGGTCATATGGCTGTCAAATTTAACATAGTAAAAAAATTAGATTTTTGATTTTATTTTATTTTATTCAGATTTTTTTTCTGAAAATCTGCCTCAATTTTTGGGCAAGCTTGTTTGGGAAAAAATATTTGCCACAGTTTTGACTTTCATAAAATATGGACAAGTTTAAAGTCATTTTCACCCGAAACGACAATCCGGACGCGATGATGGGGTCAAATTTGGCTCGCAATGAGAGCTTTAAAGACACTGAGAGAATAATAGACAGAAGATAGAAGGAATTTTTGAATGTGATGATAGAAATAGATGTTTTGTGCCACGATGGGCACAAAAAATGTGTGTTAAAAATGTGCCACACTTCTACGAGTCATTATATTCAAGATTGCTCAAGAACGAGGTCTCGAATGGCGACTCATAACTCTCTATTCATGGAGTGCAAGGGTTTGTAATGAAGGCCCTTAGATTGACCTAGTTTGTGCCCATGCAAGTACACCATAAAATGAGAGATTCAAAGAGGAAAAACAAGAATGCTAGTCTCCATGATCATCAAGTATGCATGCAAAGGAAAGCTATTCTCTATGATAACAATGCAAGAAAGGAAATTAATCTATATGATAACAATACATGATTATTCTATGAAAGGAAATAAAAATGCAAGATTAATCTATGAAAGGAAACATGAATCTAATCTAATATGCAAGTGCAAAATTAATCTAAATGGATTTCCATGGGGCATGAAAGAAGAAGACAAGAAGAGAGAAGTTACAATATCCAAGCTCAAGTGCTCAAATTCTCCTCCAAAATTGCTCTCCAAACCTGCAGCATAACAATAGCATAAAATTTTTATATCTCTCTAATTTGATCCCTAAAATGAGAAGGAGAGGGCTCCTTATAAAGGAAAGTGTGGAGAGGAATGCATCCTCAAGAGCAATGTGAGATAAATCCCTAAAAAGGCAAGTAAGAGGAAAAAGCCCACCATTTAGGAATATGTGTGGAGAAAAAGGAGTTTTATTTATTTTTTATTTGATTTATTTCCTTTTTCATCAAAAAGAGAGCTTTAAGTGGGGATTTTATTTATTTAATTAAAGAAGGATTTTTTTTCAATTAAATAAGATTATTTTATTTAATTAAAATAGAGATTTTGAAATATAAGATGGGTGAAATTTTAGTTAAGCAGGAAGAACTACAGCCATAAGGCGTCAAACAACCCTATCAAGATCCACTAAATGATCTAACTGATGAGATAGGCCCGGAAGTAATTGAGTCATATTTACAATGTTCCAAGCAAACATATAATCAGAGGCCCATTTGGCCAAATAATCAGCAACAACATTCCACTCTCTGGGGATATGGGTGAAAGTAACAGAATCCAAAGAAACACACAAATAAAGAATCTGGTTAACAATCGAGCCTAACTTCCAGCTAGCATCCTTAGAATGTGGGTGAGTCAATAGGCAAATCACCACCTGCGAGTCAGATTCAAAAATAAGCCTTTGCCATCCAAGGTCACAAGCACACTCCACAACATACAAGATAGCTATGGCCTCCATTAGGTTGTTAGTGTGATGACCTTTATAAACTAAAAATATAAACTGAACATCTCCCCTACTATCTCTGCCTAGTCCACCAATACCAGCAGGACCTGGATTTCCTTTGGAAGACCCATCCGTGTTGATTTTAAGAGTACCTTGTGGAGGAGCACTCCTCTTCCCAACTCTATTTATCTTTCGCAAAGGGTGCTGACATGTGTTCCTCAAATGTCTGCCTTGTGGAGGAGGAAAATTCAAGTGGTTATTGATAATAGCATCTCCAGGATCTATAGCCTCTATAGTGTCACATTTTGTAGAAATAGTTTCTCTCAAAGAGTGGAGAATCTTCCACCACAAGTAATGAGGCTCCAAGGACACATCTTGAAAGATTCTTCGATTTTGCTCCAACCAAATATGCCAAATAAGAAAGAAAGGTCCAAGATGCCAAGCAACCTTAAGAAAGGCAATTTTCACAGGAGCCTTACCCCATCGAGAAAAGAACTCTGCTAAAGAAGAGACATGCCAACATGATTGGTTCCACACATTCCACCAAGAATGCCACAAATGTCTAGTGAAGGAGCATTGGAAGAAGAGATGAGAGATGTTTTCCTCACTAGAATGACACAAAACACACATCAAATGTCCTTGAAAACCACGCTTGCATAAATTATCCCAGGTGAGGCACCGGTTGTGAACCACCAGCCACATAAAAAAATTGCACTTGGGCCAAGAATGCTTATACCATACTTCTTTCCACCAAGGCACCTGAATTGCACCAAAAGTCTATCGAAGAAGTTCCACATAGCCAGCAGACACAGAGAATTTCCTAGACAAATCACTACTATTCCAGGCTAAAACATCATGCTCGACCAAAGAAGTACAATCTCGAGCCTGTAAGATCTAAGCCATCTCTCGCTTATTTTCCTCAGAGCCCCCTTGAGGCCATCCAGAGAAATGTTTCCAACGTGTCAACCCCCCTCCATGTCCAATCTTATAATGATCGACAGTGTCCCAACCAGCAGAAAGAAAAAAATCAGAAAGGGCCTGAAGATGCAGATGAGAGGAAAGGATAGAGGGGTAACTATCCCAAGAGTCAAGCCAAAACAAAGCTTGAGATCCAAAGTGACAGATCCAAAAGAGACCATCTTTAACCAACTAAGCTCCAAGCTTCAAAGTATTGCAAATCATAGAACCTCTCCCCAACAGAGGAAAGCATGGACTATTAAAGCCATCAACTCTAGGAAGATTCTTATGGGAGAGGATGCGAGCCCAAAGATGATGTTGATTAGTACACCAGTGCCAATAAATCTTAGCAACAAGAACTTTTCCATTAATAATAGTAGACCGTAAACCAAGGCCACCCTCTTTAATTGGTCTGCACATAATTTCCCACCTAACAAGGCTCCATTTAGAAGTTGAGAGATTCCAACTCCAAAGAAATTGACAGCAGAGAGCATCAAATTCCTCAAGGAAGTACATAGGAGCAGCCTGAACAAAACACCTGTAAATAGGAAGGGCCTGGATAATCGACTTTAAAAGAGTCAAATGAGCCACAGTAGATGGCCAATGATGAGTCTAGTGGCTAACCTTTTGTCACAATTTATCAAGCAAAGTTTTCCAAGTGGATCTAGGATGCCTACCCACCGTGAGAGGGATACCCAGATAAACAAAGGGAAGTGAGACAATTAAAAATTGCATAATATCAGCAATACACCTGTGAATAGCTTGAGGTGTATTGAAGAAGAAAATGGAGGACTTATGCTCATTAACTTTCTGACCAGAAGCAACAAGGTACACATCCAAAGCTTGCCTAAAAGAAGTAGCTTCCTGAACACGAGCATGTCCCATAAGAGAAGTGTCATACACAAACTGAAGATGAGAGAGATGAGGCAGGCCACCACCCCAATGCCACCCATGAATAAAACCTTGAGTAACACGAAGCTTAAGAAAGTGACCTAGACCTTCAGCCAAAATGATAAAGAGGTATGGGGAAATATGATCTCCTTGGCGAAGGGCTTTGGAGGCACCAGAAGGCTCTGAAGGCTCGCCATTCATAATAACAGAGAAAGAATATGAAGTAACACAACTCAAAATCCAGCTCACCCATTCAAGGCAAAAGCCAAAGGCTAGAAGGATCTTTTGAAGAAAAATTCATTTGACTCTATCATAAGCCTTGGCCATATCCAACTTGATGAACATAGATCTCTCTTTTGAAATTGACATAGAGTGAATAACTTCATAAGCAACAACAACCCCATCAAGAATCTGCCTACCAGCCACATAACCCCCTTGCTCCTTAAATATCACAACCAGAAGACATATCTTAAGTCTTTCTGCAATCAACTTAGTGATAATTTTATACACCACATTGCAAAGGGCAATGGGGCAAAAGGACTCAAGATTTTCATCCCCTTCTTTCTTGGGAATGAGGGTCAAAAAGATGGAGTTCAAAGCACAAAGCATCTGCTTATTCTGAAGAGATTCCCTAACCACCTCCAAGAGATCTTGATTAATAATATCTCAAAATTCCTGAAAAAATTCCACAGGAAAACCATCAGGCCCAGGAGCCTTGCCAGTATTCATCCCAAAAACAACTTTCTCAAGCTCTGTGATCAAAATCGGATGAATAAGAGAATCATTCATTGTCCCAGTGATAAGAGAAGGAATACAAGACAAAATCAAATTCTCCTCTTCATCAGTAGGCAAAGAATCTTCAGCAAAAAGAGAAGAGTAAAAATTTTGGGCTTCCCTAATCAGATCAGCTTGAGAGGAAATCTTAAGTCCTTCCGAAGTAACAAGAGAATAAATACACCCCTTATTAAGATGAGGCTGGACCGAATGATGAAAAAATTAGTATTTCTATGCCCTTCATGCAACCAATCAATGCGAGCCTTCTATTTCCAATAAATCTCTTCATGAAGCTCCCATTCTTCCACATCCCACAAAGCCTGAGATTCTTCCTTTCCAAGAACAACAGTAAATCCAGAGTCCCTAATCTGGTGAGTAATCACTGTAAGATGATCAAGAGCATTCTTCTTTCTAGACTGGAGGTTCCCAAAAAATGAAGTATTCCATCTCTTAAGATGATACTTTACATATTTAAGTTTCTTCTCAAAAACAAACATAGCAGTGCCATAAGCTGGTCCACCCTCTCTCCACCACTTAGCCACCAAATCATAAAGCGAAGAGTCACAAAGCCACATAAGATGAAATATGAAAGAAGGCCTCTTAAGCAAAGCCACAAGAGAAGAAGAGAACTTAGTTGGCCAATGATCCGAACCCCTCCAGTCAAGAATTTCAGAACTGGTAACCATACCACCTCCAACCCAGAAACAAGAAACCTATCCAAATGTTCAGAGATGGCCTCATGACCATTGCATCTATTGTCCCAAGTGAAAATCCCATTTGAAGGCTTAACATCAATAACAAAAAGAGCATCCACCTGGGATTGAAAAAGAACAGAAGCATGACCAAGCCTAGGCAAACCACCTCTTTTCTCCTCCAAACATAAAACAGAATTGAAATCCCCACCCAAAATTCAAGGAAAATAAGGAGCACAAGAGCGAACATACCTAATGTGGTCCCAGAGTCTAATTTTTCCACGAATATCTATAGGAGCATATACATCGGTAACAAGAATAGTCTCACCAGAATCCAAAGAAACAATGACCATAGAGATGGAATTATGACTAGAGATCCACCAAAGGGGAAAAATATTTTGAGGGTTCCAAAAAAGAGCCAAACCTCCAGAGTTACCCTGCGAACCAATACTCTGACACTGACCAGCATACCAAATACGTGGAGCACACTGATGCATGACCTCAACAAAAACCTTCATCTCTTGAAAACATAATACATTTGGACAATGAATTTCAATCAAATTATGAATAGCTTGTTGACGAGAGGTGTTATTCAACCCCCTCACATTCCAAGAGAGAACGATCATTGAGAGGTTTGAGAAAAGTGAGCAATAATAGGTTTAACCAACTCTGATTCCACCAATAGGTCACCTGTAATCTTAATCTTATCATGGTCCATCTTCCATCCCCTAGCAGAGTTATCAGCAAGACCTTTCTTAAGGGGTCATTGTTGTACTCCCAACCGATGAGAAGATCCCTTAGCATGAGAAGCATATAAAACCTCCCTAGCTAAATCTGTCAAAAAAATATCATCTTCCATGGGATTATCCAAAGTCATCTGTTGTACCTAAGGGCCTCCTTGTTGAACAGGATCTGGCACAAGAGTTGGAGCAATCACCATACCCACTCCAATCGTAGTAGAAGTGACAACATTTGAAATCCCTTCCTCCAGAGCTAAGGAATCGAGAACTTCAAATTTGTTAAAACCCCCAGCTGACTGTCTATCCTTAAAAGGCCTCTTCTGACCCCGATTTCCTTTAGCCTTAGATTTAACTGGCACAAAACCATCCTTATCTTTAACTATAGCCTCCTCTCGCATGGGGGCTTTCCCTTTATCCTCACTACCAATAGGGGGAGGAGTCGAGGAAGGGGAATGAGAAGAAGGAGCATCCTTATGAATTTTGGAGCACTGCTGCCGGAGATGGCCATACTCATGACAAAATCGACACCGAAAAGGGATAGATTCATAATCCAGCTGTTGAATCCATGATGCAGAACCAATACAGATTTCTAGGGAATTTGGCAGTGGATTATTGAGATCAATCTCGACACAAACACGAGCAAAGGAAATAACCTTTTTATCCAGAGTTTGGGTAGCAACCGCAACAAGCTTCCCCAAAAGAGAAGCAACCCTCTGCAGGATATCCTCTCTCCAAAATTTAAGAGGGAGGCGAAGTAGGCAAACCCACACAAGAACTCGATAAGGCATCTCCTCAACCAAATTAAAACCCATATTCCATTGTTTAATAAACAACCCAGCTTGATTGTAAAAATAAGGGCCACCTTCAAACACCATATTATGATCTGCCATATTGGTGAAAACAACCATAAAATAGCTATTAGCAGCTAGCATAATATCCAAATCACCTTCAATCTACCACGACCTCTGAATCTAAGCTTTTAGTGTAGACAGAGGAATGTGAATACCAAGAAACTTGCAAATGAGAGCATGCCAACTCCAGTAGGAGACATCTTCCGACATGAAATTAGGAGAAATGACTAAAACAGGGCGATCCTGGCTTTGAGGCAAACACCCATTAATCTTCTTCATCTTAGGACCCTCACTCGTATAAAAAGTCTCAGCCTTTTGTGCATGCATTCTAGATGAAGACCCATGATAAGTCTTATCACAACCTGACAACACCAATTTTGAGTTCATTGAAATCCCCGCCATTCAGAACCCGAGCCACAAAAACCAACAAAGGCAAACAAAACCCCAAATCCAGCACCCAACAAAACCAAAACCCACCACAGAAAATACAGCTCTTACACAACCCGAATGCAGCCCACTAGCACACACCTTCGCTACCCTTGTACACAAACAAACGCCACAAATAGCTAGGGCACAAAGACCCTAGCCACAACCAACAGAAAATCGCAGCATTGACTGATTTTTCCCGACCGATTTTCATAAAATAGAGATTTTAATTAAATAAGATAATATTATTTAATTAAAAGAGAGATTTTAATTAAATAAGATAATATCATTTAATTAAAATATTTATTTTAATTAAATAAGATTATTTCATTTAATTAAAATAGATGTTTTCTTTTAATTAAATAAGATTATTGATGAAATGAGCAAACCTTAGGAAATATTGAAATAATTGAATTAATTACGATTTGATCAAGGAAATTGATTTGAATTGAAAATGTTGCAAAGCATTGATTCGGGAATTTGATAAATTGATTGTCATTTGATAATTTTGAAGAATGGGGGCCCATAGTCTAGGCGACCATTTTAGGGTGCATACACATTTTTCTTCCAAATGTGTCTGATATTTTACATTCTTCTCATATGCTAGAAGTCACCACTGAAAGAGTGGTTAATGAAGTGTTCATTCAGGACATTCATCTCACACGAGCTATCCAGGGGTATGACCTTTGGCATGGGAAATCCCACATTGGGGGCCTTTTCCCTCACCACTTATTACTCAATATTTTTGCATTTGTTTCCATCTACAATGCTATAAAAGATGCCCCACCCAGATATGTAGAGTATATGATAGTGTCTATGGGGTATGGAATTTGCACCTTAGTAAACAAAATATATTGTTAACACAATATGTTAACAACATGTGTGTTAGTCTATTGTGTTTACTAATTTGCAAACAAATACAATAGACTAACACACATGTTGTTAAAATATTGTGTTAACAACATATTTTGTTTACTAAGGTGCAAATTTCCTGCCCCATAGACAGTGCCACGATAATTCACGCACAATAAATGAGTCAACTCCATCAATTAAATTAATAATGGATAAGGTCATCCACAATGTATTTGTTCATAATAACTGCATTTATGTCTGGAGCGCCACATTGCGTGATGCAAATTCTAATGGCAATTAGTATTTAGTGTTCTTTGAAAATTTAATTGTTATAAAATATATAGGTAGAAAATGGTAGTAATAAAAATGTAAACTTATTAAATAATTAACAAAATAAATTAAAGTAAATGAATTGATATTGAAAATAAAAATATTAAATTAAGTGAATTTAATATAATATTTAATCTAGTTTAAAAATTTAAAAATTATTTCTAAGGTTATATTAGATTACTATCTTAAATTATCGTAGGCTATACTATTGTATTCACAATTCGTGAATTAGTTTTTGTACAATCAACCAATCCTAAGTCAATATTTTTTGTTGTTAAAATATTTCTAATGTTTAAATATTTATTTATGAATTAAATAAATGATATAAATTACTTATCTCCTTTTTTATTGGTTCAATTGATTTGGTCTTATATGACCCCTTTTTTTCGGAGCAGCAAATTTGATATTTAGAAAGTTTTTAACCATAATTTATAATATATAATTCATCTATTATTTAATTTATTTTGAAATTAGTTTTTTAATTTACAATATAGTATATATAATATTTACTATATATATATATATATATATATATATAGTAAATATTTTAGAATATATATTACAATTTCTAATATATAATATATTATTCTATAAAATATAATATAAAAGTACTCTATCATTTAATTTTTAATCCATAATAATTTTATTTAGTAAATAACTATTAATAAAAATATAATTAATATTAATAATTAAATTAGAATTAAATTTACATATATATTTAACATTTTTGAACTAAAGATTGTAGGTAGCAAGCAAATGTGCAATAGATCTAAAGACCATTTGCATATGATGGTGCACTTTAGGGAGTTGCTGGCAGCAGTGGAAGAGTCAAGGAAAAGTAAGTCAATATTGAAATATTTCAATACTACCAATATTGCCATCATACCGAAGGTTAAAGATCCAAAAACATTTGCAGATTTCAGACCAATTTCGCTCTGCAACATAGTTTATAAAATCATCACTAAAGCAATATATATGAGGATTCAGTATCTTATTCCTTCACTTATCTCCCAAGAACAGGGAGGTTTTGTTCCAGGTCGAGAAACCATGGAAGGAGCATTAGTAGCCCATGAGGCTCTACATTCTATTCAGGAGGCTCATACATCAAATTTTCTTGTTAAGTTGGATATGATGAAAGCTTATGACAAAGTAAATTGGGAGTTCTTCTTTCTAGTCCTCCTCAAATTTGGCTTCTCACAACAGTGGTGTAAATGGATACGGGCATGCATTTCAGGGGCCTGCTTTTCAGTAATCATAAATGGGAGCCCGGTTGGTTTCTTTTCATCCAACCAGGGAATCAGACAGGGAGATCCAATATCTCCATTTCTTTTCATACTAATGGCAGAGGCATTAAGTAGAACAATCAAGAACCAACATTCTCTGGGCCTGTGGAGTGGAGTTAAAATTGGGGGTACCAATATTTCAATCACCCATTCCTTGTTTGCAGATG
>MU227806.1:390722-404587 GCA_018584345.1 Thuja plicata | reverse complement strand
GCAGAAGCTCTTGCAATGCTAACAGGACTCACATTGGCAAAGCAGTGTGGAATTAAGAACTTACATGTGGAAGGAGATTCGCAGGTGATTATTAATGCATGTGTCAAAAGGGAATCATCTAATTGGAAATTGAAATATATTTTGACACAAATTTGGCGCCTCTTAGACAGTTTCCCTAATCTAACAATTTCACACACATTGAGAGAAGGTAACAGAGTTGCTGATCTTCTTTCAAATATGGGATGCGATGGAGATCATATATTAGATACAAGTGTGGATAGCATTACAGAGAAATGGCGTGATGTAATGAAGATGGCAAACATAGATAAATCATTTATTTGATTACATATCTATTAAACTCATATTGCTTGGCACTTTAAGAAATAAGGTTGAGGGGTATAAATTTGAGTTCAGAACTCAAATACAGAAATATACCTGCGAAATTATGAAGGCACGATTATATTCAATCAGAAGTATGAAGTAATCCACATGTGGGCTATGAAAGTATTCATATCAAATGGTATGCATTATAATTACAACTGGTGTTGTAAAGTACTTCATATTATAATTACTCCGCGAGGAGATTGTAGTATCAAATCCCAAACCGATCAAAGGGACGCGTGGTTTATTGATTTGATTTTCCATGTTAGTCCACACATATTTGGGGGATTGCACATCATACGATGATTGTGTATATCCTATTATTTCCAAATGTTTAATATGCCGTCTCCAAATTTGAGGTTAGGCATTAAGAGTACACAAGCATATTGCGAAATAATGATGTCAAAGTACCGAAGATATTAGCAGCCATTCCCGAGCTCATAAATTCGTATGAGTAAAAAGCAAGTTGGGAGATTTCCAATCTTCCCACATGATTGAAATTTGCGTGTCTAACTCATACTTTGGGAAAATTAGTAACATGAATACTCAATATAATTACAGCCTTCCCTCTGTTTGTATATATAGCAGTATCTTACCTTTTGGGTTCCAGAACGCTGCAAAGACCGAGGGGCCATGGCATTAAATAGTTTGGAGTTTAGCGTATGTGATCAATGTGGGAGTTTACACGCAGAATTAATGCCTAAGAATTACAGAATTCAAATTTCTTCTTCGGATTTAGAACAAGCCCTCCCAACCCGAATAACAGAGGAAATTCTTGTAGGTATGTTCATAGTTCATTCTACAAACGTAAGGGAAGCAATTAAATCTATCATTGGCAAGGAAAATATAGAACCGCAAACCAAACAGCTTATATATCCTTCACAATTAGTTTCAATCTTCTTCTCGAATGCTATGGACTTATTGCAATCAGCTCATTTACTGGAAGAAATTGCTCGAAAGTTTGTGGTGCCAAAATTTTGGGATGACAATAAGTTATAGAGAGCCATGCAAAATTATGACATATGGAGTAGTCATGCTTTGATAGGCGGTATTTTTACAAGGCAGTCATTGTTATCAAACCACGCTGCCATGGTCACTTATGATAAAATCAAAAGGGTGTTGGAAGAACAAAGAAATCTCCAAACTTCTGTTGCTCTACAAACAGTGGGTCGAACATTGGGTTTGAACTCGGAAGAGCCGATTTGTAAAATAGTGGATGCATTGACTTTACTACTCGATAGGTCTAACACTGCGGAATCTCCACTTGCTCGCACAACAGTATCCCCTCAACATCAGGGTAGTGAAGTTCGATGGCCCCAAATCTCGGTTGAGCATCCACAGGAAGTATGGCCGGCTACCCACTCTTTCAATAGGGATGGTTGGGTCGATTCCCAACAAATCAATCAAGTTTCGGGATGGGATGGCTCGTAGGCACACAACGAAGATGGCGGGGGATGGTCACCTCGTACTCACTCAGATTTCTCCCCCGAAGATTTTGACCCAATGGAGGAATAATGAAAGTTACAGCAGAATTTTTTTTTGTATCAAATTTTGCATAAATTTAGTGTCGAATGGCATTTAGGGTTACAAAGCATGTTGCTTTTGGATTTCCTGACTACTGATGGCTCCTCGACATTTAGGTTTTTTTTCTACACGATCAACGGGTGAAACTGCATATGATTATCGGTTTAGGTGGTCTCTTCTTCATCGGCATTTTGGTCACCTTTTTGAAGGCATAAAGCCTAACTTTTCAAAGCTTGCAAATATATAAACACCGATCCGATAGGAGTTTCTTATTAGATGCGTGTGTCAAAGTTATTGAGAGGGGTTAATTTTGATTCACCCACATTGTAAATGTTAACTTGATATAAGCTGTTGAGCAAATAATGTGGTTTCATTTTTGATGCTTTGTTGCGGTCACCTAGTAATGTAATATTCAAACTTATAGCTTCTGCACATCATTGTATTGAGTAATGACGTCGGGTTTTCTTACTGGTTCTTTCCCGACTGAGCTCTTGAACCAGTTTTATTATTAATATAAATATTAGTGGCGACCCCACTTTTGCCTAAAAAAAAAAAATATATTGTTCAAATATATTGAAATTGAATTTTGTAATGAAAATAACATGTTTATAGTAATAAAATATAAAATATAGTATCTCATAAAAATATACTATAAATTAAAAAAACAATTTCAAAATTAATTAAATGATGTATGAGTTATACATTACAAAACTATGGTTAAAATAAAATTAACATAAAAATAATAAAAATGTTCAGAAAAGGGTCCTATAACACCACCTACGACAAATACAACAAGTGCCATGTAGTGGTGAAGTATTTGTCTAATAATTAATTATAGTAAATTTATAAGGATAATTATTTAATACAAAATTTGTATAATTTAAACTTATGAAATAATAATATATTATTTTAATTATAATATAATAATTATTTTGATTCACATATTATTTTTTACATAAATGTTTTAAAATGGTAAGTATAAATTAAACAATTAAGTTTTGTAAATATGGGGTATTGATTCCTAAAACTCGTTAAGAAAAACTCATTGCCATAGTATGTAACATGAATATCAGATCTAAGAACCAAGAACAATCTCTATGATGAGTGATAAAAATTAATTTCATAAATCAAATTTCCACAAAAATATATCACTTATTAACACAATTAAATCAAATCAAGCTCAAAACATTTGAAAGAGAGAAATTGATTTGTAATTTCACCACTAACCAACTAAAACACAATCCATATAAAAGATATTCATTAAATTGTGTTTTAGTTGCTGGATAGCTACTTTCCTCAATATGAATCAAAATAATGATCAATCCAATCTTTCCCAATAAACTACAATTATCTGCAGCACACAAAATATTAAGTGAGCTAATGGAAAGTAAGGTTAAATTTTCTACCAAAAGTTTAAGGTTATATATTAAAAGTCACCGTATAACTAAAAGCCAAATATTTGGAATAAACTTCTGGATTATATTTGGAAAAGCCCTGTTGAGCCTAAAATAAAATGTTTTAAGTGGCTGGTTTTACTTGATAGACTGCCAATTAAAAGAGATAATCAGTCTTTTGATATTTGTAATATTTGCAGGTTGCCTGATTCTGGTAGACACATTTTATTTGATTGTCTTTTTGCTAAAGAGATATGGAAACTTTTTGGTATTGTTTATCCTATTAATGTGAATATAATGCAGATTGTTACTGGTCATATTAAAGGTATTAGTAAAGATGCTAATGTTTTCTAGATTATTCTATCTTCTAACATTCTTTGGCAGATCTGGAAGTGCAGGAACGAGGAAAAATACCAAGGTAAGCCAAGGGTTCTTACTGAGTGTTATCGTAAACTCACATATCTTAAAATTTTCTTGTAGACTCAAACTACCATGATGAAAGAGATGGAGAAGCTCGGGAGGTTTCTCAAAGATGGTCAAGCCATGTTCTTGGGGTATGAGCTCAAGTATGGTTATCAATGGCGTAGGACTTTAGATGATGTGCGGATGTTTGAGAACACTTGCTGGAGACTAAACCAGGTGATAAGAAGGAACCAGAACCCCAGGAAGGAGGAGGTTTTTATGCTGGCCCAAATCCAGGAAAGAAAGAATATTGTTTGGATGGAAGGCCCACTCGGTTGGACCGCGTGGGTGGATACGTACTCTGATATTCTGCAATAGTTCCTTTGTTGTTTCTTGTTTTGTGCACAGTTGCTCATGTTATGATATAGTTGTACAGTCGATACTTTGGTTTTGTTGTGAGGCTATGCCTCTGTACTGATATTCAGTGATCAATGTTGTTATTTTTTGGTACTCTCTATAGCTAATAGAAAAAAAAGCCAAATCTACACATAAAATAAAGTATACATCCATTTACAAAGCATGACAAAAATGTTAAGGTAATTCATTTACCCTTACTTCCAGATTTGACATGGAATCTAGAATTGTTCTGACAGTTGGTTATGGTTAAGAACAATCTCCCTTGGAAGTTGACAAAGAGGGATAGGAATATTTAATTTTGTTACTTTTTCTTTTCCAATATTTTTATCTTTATATTATTTTTCCTATTTTATCATTATTTTATTTTATTTCTATTTAGTCTTTGATTTATTTTCTTGCTTTTCAAAATTTCTCTTATTTTTTCTTGGTTTCGTTTAATGTATCTTTTAAGTTTATTTTTTTACTTTTTTATATTCTGTGTTTTCTTTTTACTCTCTTTTTTTAATATAATTTAATTATTATCAATAATTATTATTTTGTACTTATTTTATTTTTGTATAAGTTTATTTCTTTTTATATTGATTGTTCTAGTTTTTTTGCATTATTTTTGCTTTCTTGGCATATTTTTCTAGTTCTTTTAGTCTTCTTTTTTGTACTTCTTCTTTTCTAATGTATGTAATTAATTAATTAATTAATTCTTCAATTATAATATTATAATCTCTCTTACTTTTTAAGGCCTATTCTGCAATTCAAGCTATCATTTTTCCTATGCTTGATGATGAACAACTAAGTGTGATTCGAAACGTCGATCGAAAAAGCATAATTTTTTTATCAGTTTATCTCTTTTTACATTGATTGTTCTAGTTTCTTTGCATTAATTTTACTTTCTTATCATCTTTTTCTAGTTCTTTTAGTCTTCTCTTTTGTACCTCTTATTTTCTAATGTATGTAATTAATTAATTAATTCTTCAATTATAATATTATAATCTTTCTTTTTTTCTATGCTTGATGATGTAAAACTCGAAGCGTTGATCAAAGAAGCATACATAGTCTAACCCAAAAGATTTTGCACTCAAATTCATGGATTGTGGAAAGCTGGTTTCATCTATGAAAAAAAGGGTTTCCTTTCAAGTCATATTTATAACTAAGCATAAGATTTCTCACTCTCGATAGTGACATGAAGTTTGAAGGATAAAACCATTTAGACCACATCTGAAGAGATCAAGTGAAACCAATGAGGAAAAATTGTCAAACCAAGAGGGCAGTTCAAAAGGGAGTGAATTCCCACCTATATGTAGATGTGATAAATGAGTGAGGTTTAAGAGTTCTAGAATAGTATTTGAGAGCTCACAGTCATACAAGCAAATTTCGGTAAGGTTGGAAAGACCACTAAGAACCTAACCCATTCATTCCCAAGAATTCTCAGCTTCTTAAATTTCTTAGCCATTCATCAAATTTACTACTCTCGAACTTAGAATTTTCAAATTAAGTATCTTGAAAAATCAAAATGAAACAAGCTTGAGATGTTTCCATACTTTAGAGGGACTTTACAGTAAAATCCTTCTTTGATAAATTAAGAAATGTAAGCATCTTCAATTTTGACAACTGAGATCGAAGTGTTAGATATTGCAAAATAAATAATGATGGATAATTCTCCCTTGTCTTGCACCAATCAGTTTGAGAATCAACACTTAAATCAAGGTGAATGACATAAGTTGTATGATAATCATGGACAACATCCTCTAGCTAGCAATAGTTGAATTCTGCCAAGATGATAAATGAGCTAAAAAAGGAAAGATCATGACCAACCTTGAAATCTTGTAAATTTATTCTCATCTTGTAAACATGTAGAAAATGAGAAAAGAAATATTTCTACTTTAATTTGAATTGTTTGGAAGGCAAAGTGTCGCTAAGGTTTGATAACAGTATGATAACTTAAGGCCCCGTTTGGTTGCGGGAATACGTTGGGAATTGGCAGTGTATATTCCAGTTTTGAGCCTAATCTGTCATTTGGTTGCTAAGATGCAAAACCCGGTTTTGGATGACGAAACCCGATTTTGACCCAAAAATGGGCGGCACAATCTTCCCACCCAAGAGGTGGAATTCAAAATCTAAATCTAGTTTTAAGTTTTTTTAACTCTGTTTAATAAATTATCGTGTCTGGACTCTTCCCATTCATATTTCTGGGTTTGCGAATAGGGTTAGGGATCAACGAAGGGTATTGTTTAGAGGCAGAACATAGAGGTGGGTTTGTGAATATGATAGGGATCGTCGAAGGCTATTGCAGATCACAAAGGAGGCTGCAGGCAGTTTCTTTGTTGGTTCATTACTTCCATATTTTTTGAACAAGGTACAAATTTCTTGAGCATCAATAGAAGATAGTTGTTAATGAAGTCGTTGCAAAACTTTTGTGCTTTTGTTGCTCCTAGGTTCTTCTCCATCACACCTTTTGTGGCTTTGAAGTACTCTATTTGTTTGTCTCTTGTACAAATCTTCTCTGAAATGTAGAATGACTGGTTGTGTATGGCATGTTGGATGACCTATTTCCATACATACCCTTTTCAAGCCCATGTTTGTGGTAGAAGGAAAAAACTTATTGACTTGAAGTGGGAGGTGATTTGAGCTTGCGCCTGTTTGTCCTCAGGGGTAAACTAGATTCAATAGAGACATACACAATAAAGTATTTAATAGAGAAAGTATAACAACATCGTATTTATTCATTCACCATCAAGTAGAAAGGTATTTCATATATCGTAATATGTCTCCCCTTACTAAAGAGAGAAATGCATATATATAATGTTCGTGGGGATGCAAGGAGAACCGTTGCATCCGTGTAGCTCCCTTGGATGGACTAACCATCTAACTACCAATTTATCGGACAATATCATCCCCCCAAAAAGAAAGTCATCTCCGGACAATAATATACGCAAAAGAGATCATGCCCATTACATAACCTATGCCTGAACCAACACATTTTTCAATCCCTAGCCAATCTGACCTCGATAGCTACCTGCACTTCCTTCTCTATTTCCAATGCCTTCATATGCTGAGCCAAGTGTTTCTCTACTGCCTCCAACCAGGTGGTCAGCTCCTCCCAAGTGCTTTGTGCATCCACCAAGGCAGCCTCACGTCCAGCCAAAACCTACTTTGAGCACCTCAAAATGTAGTATCCCTCTCGAAAGGCTTGCTCCTCGTTGCTGCCACTCCTTGCCATCAATAACTGTCTTCCTTTTAAATACTGTACCCTTCATCTTATTGGCTCTCAGCCGTATGGGGTTACCAGATTCTTTCTCTCAATATTATTATTATTATTATTATTTGTTTTTTAAATTCTGCAATATGAGTTCTTGCCGTGTATACACTTTCCCTACGGTATATCCTCCTTTTAATTGATTATATTCTTTTTTGTCCTTTTGTGATGTATTGTTTTCCAAGTGTGGCTTCCCCTACGGTGGTAGCAATTCATTATTTATGTTTCCCTTTTCATATTTCTTTCTCCTTTGACAACCCCAGGAATGGGTACACACTACCAAGTTCTCCTTCGACTCCACCGCCTTTTGAACTCACGAGGCCTTAGATCAATACCAAAAGCATCACCTTTGAATCCAATCTCTTTCCAACAATGCCCACGCGACTTTCAAGGCATGCCTACGTTGAATTCCTTTCCATCTCACATGGTGAATACCTTGTCTCCTACGGTGAATGCTTCCCTTCTCCCGGTGGTGAATCTTGCCTTGTCTCCTACGGTGAGGTTGGAACCTGCATTTTAAAGAGTTCCTGCATGTGAAGTCTTGGCCGTGTCATGAAGGCTCATGGGGTCAGGAACACCACCATAGGACCCCCTACGATCAAGAACACCACTGTAGGCCCCCTATGGTAAAGAACACAACCATAGGACCCCTACGGTCAAAAACACCATCGTAGGACCCCTACGGTCAAGAACACCACCTACGGTCAAAAACACCCCATAGGTGGTTTCATCGTAGGACCCCCTACGGTCAAAAGCACCATTGTAGGACCCCCTACGGTCAAGAACACCACCGTAGGTGGTTTGACTGTAGGACCCCCTACAGTCAAGTTTGACTTTCTTTTAAAAAAAATTTAATTTTAATTTTAATTTTAATTTTAATTTTAATTTTAATTTTAATTTTTAATTTTTAATTTTAATTAATTTATTTATTTATTTTTTAAATTTTTTTAAATTTTTTTTAAATGCCTAATCTAAATATCTTCCAGGTGCCTCTCCAGTCGTCTGTCTGGCCTCTCGGGTTTCTCGGGTCCCCTTCCATCCCGTCAGGTGTTCTGTCCATCCCTTCAGGTGTTTTATCCATCCTCTCTAGGTGAGGTTTCAATTTGGAACTGCTAATGGACTCGTGTATCTCCCGTTCATCCAGAGTCCACAATTCAATGGCCTCGTCGTAGCCGACTTCCTAAACTTTGTCCTTAGGTTTGTTTTCAATGGTGATCCAAAGGCTGGGAACCATAAATTCTATAGGGACCACGATCGCTGGCCCGTACATAAGAAGGAGAATAAAGAATTTGAGGGTTACGACCTTCCACTCAGGATTTCGATCGTTGCTGACAAGAATGATCTTAGGATCCTCCTCCTTTCCCAGATTCATAGATTTGACTGATGACATCTTATGCTCTTCGCTTACTTTTGCCTCCCCTTCTTTCTATTCATCGTACTCCAGGGGAATTATTTTCAGTTCTTCCTCAATACTTAGTACATTGCATGCTGGTCAGAAGAGTTCATAATCCTCTATTTGCCAGTGGAAGAGACCGTTCATGGAGTCACCATCATCTCCCGAACACTCTTCTAATTCTAAGACACTTTCTTCATTAGGTCCCATACAACTCCTTCCTTCATTCCTTTGACTATTCTCACTGTCACATTCTGAGTCTAAAGAAGAGGCTATCTCTTTACTCACCATCTGGGTGTGAAGGTCGATGGTGAAATTCCTCCCCCCATTCTCCATTGAGAGGATATTTTTCTTCCAATTATGGTTTACCTTCGCTGTGACCAGCCACCCTCAACCCATAATGGCCTCGTAACCCTTCTTTTTCAAAGGTATCACCACAAAGTCTAATACAAATAGTTGCGACCCAATAGTGACCCATTGTGCCATCAGCGTTCCGAGGGGTTTGATACCCTACTGATCAGCATCCAATAAGTTGAAGGTTAGGGGCCACAATGTTGGCTTGCCCAATTTCTTCCATGTCTCCTCCGAAAGGACGTTCACTCTTGACCCTCTATCCACTATAGTGTCTGCCAGGATGGTGCCAAGGATGCCCATCTCGATGACTGCCGAGTACCTCCCATTATTTACAACAAGTATCATCAGGTCAATGGTAGACCCTCCAGAGATGTCCTTATGTGTGGTATTTGGCTGCGTGGCCAAGTTCCCCAACAGTATCATTCCAAGTGAGGCATGGTGTGAAGGAGGTCCTGGAGTTTCACCGGTACCTCTAAATGTAGCAGTTATCTCAGAATGTTTTGTTCTACTTCCCTCTGGCCTGAGGTGGTGGCCATCTCCCATGTTTCTTTTTGTGTCTTCATCGCCTTCTCTATTTCTTCCTTAGCCTCCCGTGCCTGTTGTTTTTCTGTTTGAGGGTCTGGATATGTGGCTTTCTTTTCTTGCCGTCGGGTGATGGTAAGTACCATACTTGTGCTTCCATCTATGTCTAGCCAATTAATGCTAGATTTTAGGTAGTTGGCATCCTCGTGGTTGCCAAGACCACACCAGCGACATAACTTCTGCGGGGTGTCACCCTTGTCACAGTCCCTTGCAAAGTGGCCCCACTGATTGCAAGCTCGACACTGGATCATCGGGTGACCCTTGGAGTCAGATTGTATTTGACTCCTTGTGTTGGTGTTGTTGTTATTGTCCCTTCTGCCACCGCATTGGTTGCCTCCATACCAAGCTGATGTAGATGGTTTCTCTTGGGTAAATAACACTTGTTAATTCCTTGCTTTCATGTTGTATGGGCAATCCTTGGTGGAATGGCCCATGATCTGGAAAATGTCACAAAATGTAGTTCTGGGACACGACCCCTTTATATGGCCGCTCCCCTTGCAATCCGTACAACACACATCATCTTCCCCCTTGTTGGTACCCCCTTTCATGGTCTTGAACTCCTTCATCATTCTCTTCATGTCCTTTTGGAGTGTCATGACTTTTTCTTTGAGTCACCATCACTGCTACTGTCATCGTCCGTAGTGTCATCTTCATCAGAAGAAGACTTGCTTCTTTTCTTCTTGGAGGTCTTATGTTCGCTCTCCAAGTCCATCACCCGGTTATAGGCATCTTTGTATGAGGTGGGGGGGGCACTATCTTTATTTTCCTTTGTAGGTTCGATTTCAGGCCCTCCACGAACCATCTTTTCTTTAGGCCATCTGCAGGCTGGCTCTCCATTTTTTTGACTAACTCCTTTAGTCAATGACTGTAGGCCTGCATAGTCTCCTTCTTGCCTTGTTTGGTACTGTATATCTCTGAAACAATTTCATTGTCACCCCTCAGGAGTCAAAACTCCTTCTAGAATTCTTTCTTGAGTTTTTCCCAAGTGGTCACCGTTGTTTTGTCCACATCAGAGTACCATTCGATGGCTACCCCTCTGAGTGTGGCAAGAAATTGTTTCACCCATTCTGCCTGGTCGGCGACTCCATTCACAGACCAGATTGTCTCACATGTACGACAATGTCATACTGGATCTTCCTTTCCATCTCCATGGAATTTTGGCAACTTCTCCTTGTTGGTCGCCATGTTTACTTTTCTAGGCACCGACTGTGTTTGTAGCACTAGTTTTGTTATAGGCTGGGATGGTACTATCGGTGTTGGTACCCTAGAATTGTTTGGTACTGTACCACTTGATGTCCCTAAACTACTGGAATTGTCCAGGCCTGGTGGGCTACTGTGATACCCGTGCCCCTCGGTCACTTTGATACTCACGGCGGCAGTGGTATCCTGAGCCTCCCTCCGTGTGGCTTCCTCTTTTTCCTTCCTTTGGACTTCTCTTGCTTCCATCCGTGGGGTTAAGGTTAAGGACCCCAACAAGCTCCTTTTTTCCTCTAGGAAGTCCTCGTCACTTCTCCCAGCCTCCCGGTCAGATACCTCCAGACCCTCGCCTTCACTTACTCCCTTCGGTAGTCTTTTTGCGCGTCTTGTATATCTCTCCCTTCACTCAGCTTGCTGTTGTGCGAGTATGACTTTTCTATCATCTTGTTCCTCCTTGAGTTCCTTCTTTCTATTTTTATTCAATTGATTGGGCATGCATTCTTTGCTCACTTCTCCATAGGGCAATAATCAACACATCAATTTATTTTATTTTTCCTTCTCGAGTACGTCTAGGCAGTGGCACCAAATGTTTGCCCTCAGGGGTAAACTAGATTCAACAGAGACATACACAGTAAAGTATTTAATAGAGAAAGTATAACAACATTGTATTTATTCATTCACCATCAAGTACAAAGGTATTTCATATATCGTAATCTTTCTCCCCTTACTGAAGAGAGAAATGCATACATATAATGTCTGAGGGGATGCGAGGCAAACCGTCGCATCCGTGTAAATCCCTCGGATGGACTAACCATCTAACTACCAATTTATTGGACAACAACGCCCGCACTAGTGCTCTTGGAAGACTTATTCTGCTTCTTACATGTATGCAAAAGATTGATTCTTTTCTTAGGAGGGACAGATTGGGCATTATATGGATTGAGAGATGCAAACAAAGCCCTCCTTTGGCAAGTTACATGGTCCCTCCATGATTATTGGATTCACTTCCATACACATTTCAGATGCAACATTCAACTCATCTTTTCTTCAACCAGTCTCTCTACAAGAGAAGTCCATTTTAATTTATTTATTTTAAAATGGATTCATAAAATGCCTCATTTTGGTTGTTGATCCGTATAATGTCCTTGTGAAATATGAAAGCGTCTCTACGTCAAACAATATTGGTACACAACAATTTCAATTGTGTTCCTATGGCCAATGGCCTACTCTAGGTTTAGGAGTAGTGATTCCATGGCTTCTATAACAAATTCCACAAGCATTATAGAGTGACTATTTACAAAATACCCAAAAACTAGGTCAGATAAGATATAGTATGTAGATGCATCAGAGAAAATATCAGAGTTAAAGGACATTGTAAGCATAGAAAAACTCGATTTAGAATTGCATATTACCTTTGGGCCCTGAGGACCACCTCTCCACAGTGGTGTTTTTGTTGTATCACAATCTACACATTTCCTTAGATTATTCTTTGAACTGTGAATAACATGATCACCAATACCATTCATATTTTATATTGTTTTTTATGCTTCCTGCATACGACAATCATGATCCTTATTACCAGTGGTTGTAAATTTCCTCGTGATCTTTCTGGGAAGCCTCCACTTTGGAAAGAAGGGCTCAACTTTTCCTTCAAAGTTGTTTGTATGCCCATCCTTTGAGAAGATATGGGTGCTCCTAGACATGATGTGGGTATTTGCTTGAGTATCTTCTAAGCTATATGGTATTTGTGCTTCCCTCACCTGCACAAAGCACTCCCCATTCTATGTTAGTAACTCAAGCTATGCCTTTATTAGATTTTTCTATACTAGTAGCAGTAGAAGTGGGATATCCATCAATCTGTACACTAGTTGCTGTGTTGGTGCTAAAAAATGCTGGACCGTTTTGACGCCAACTGAAAAGCAAAAACAAGTGCCCCTACAATTCTGACCAAATCGAGTCAAGGCTGGTAGGCCTGAATCCAAAGTGCTTTCAAACTGCACAAACACGTGCACAGACAAAAGTACTTCCTTCCAAAGGGGTCAACAATCCTTGGAAGAAAATAACATAATTCCCTAATTGTTAAAAAGTGTGATATCTAAACTAAAGCTTAAAAGTATTATTGAAACCTAATTGAAAGCTTAATGAAGAAGATAACAGGTATAATATGTAAACTACAAGAAAAAACAAATAACCATTACAAGTGAAATGATATCAGTGCCTAATGCCAAAATGGGAATAGAGTCAATTACAGTCAATTATATGTATAGCAGAGACGGTTTTAAGATAACTCACTCCTATAAAGTGAGACCATCACCCTACATGATTTCTTCTTGAAACACAAATTTAAATAATTTATACAACTAGCCCTATCAATTTTAACCCAAATTAAGAGGCCAAAAGGAACAACAACAGGTTCACAGACCTTGCAATTGCTACTCAAATTGTATAGATTAATCATAAACAAATGAACCAAAGAAAGAACACAGTAGGATACCCTAGTTCACAGAGTAATCTGAAAAACTAATTGAAAAATAAGAAACTATATAACCTCAAAAGCATAAACACTTATCTGTCATTTGCATTTGAAAAATTTGGACATTAGGTTCGAATCTGTAATTCGGGAGATTTTCCCAATTGTGTTGTGTCCCCCAAAAAATCACATTGTAAAAATTTAAGTTTACTTTGACTCAATATTTATATGATTCTCAAAAGTTCCCATGAAAGGACATACCCTTTCATAAAACCTAATCCCTAAAACTAACCCTAAATAATTTACAATAATTTAACCATATAAATGGTTTGAGGAAATAAAACATCTCCCGTACAATAAGTTTGATTTATTATCTTTAGGTGTTTGTGCATAATAATCCGACGTTTAGCTTCCTGCACAAAAACACCTAACATTAGATAATCTTAAAAACCTAAAATCAAAAATCATTACATTCATAATATATTAGGCTTTCATAAAGAC
>MU227806.1:375503-386416 GCA_018584345.1 Thuja plicata | reverse complement strand
CCTATCTATCCAAGTTATTGAAAAAGCATCAAAACATTCTATGGAATCCCAAACTTCATTTTTGTACCTCTTTAGGTTATGATTTTTAGTAACAAACCTATCCCAAATTTGAGATACTACTAATTCAGAATCCCCATAAACAGAAAGAAGTTTAATACCATGTTTATTTTCTATTTTAAGACCTAGTAGAAGTGCTTCATACTCTACAGTGTTGTTAGTACAATCAAAAGCTAACAAAAAGGAATATTTGAAAGATTTCCCACTTGGAGATACAAATACTACACCTGCTCCATTACCACTTTTGTTACATGATCCATCAAAAAACATTTTCCAAATGCAAGTACTACTTTCTTTAGCATGTAGCTCAACAGGATTAGTATATTCAACAACATTGTTACGAATACTTACTTGGAAGTTCTCTATATCTATGTGGCAAAAGTATGTAACATGACTTGGATCAATTTCTTTGATGATATAAGTAGACCTTGGTTCTCTATCAATCCTCACAATCCTATCATTAACTAGAATAGAAGCATAAGATAAATCCAATTGGACATTACCACCTACCAAGTTAGACCATTGTCTAGATAATAGCATTCCATAACTAGGTGGTACTTCTACAACAGTGATATCAATAATATAAGACTTTTCAGGACAAGAAGGAAACTTGAATTCAACATTCTTCATTATTCCAATAACTGGGATAGATCTATTATCCATAGCATAACATTTTCCATAAGTAGTGTCTACATTCATCCCTAATTCCTTCATTACTCCGTAAGGCGTGATATTAACTGCTACTCCAGAGTCTAACATACAATTTCTTACTAGTTTATTGTTTATTAACAAAGTTAGAAAGAAAGGGTCTACTTTAGTAGTATCCTCATTAATAGATGTTCCTAGGTAAATAACCGGTAACTCTTCATTATCCTTTTGTTCTTTGGAATCCTTTCTAACAACATCATTTATTATTTTGAGTGTTTCATTCCTGCAATCAGTTAATTTCATCATTTCCATTAGAGGGACAGAAATTTTTACCTGAGACAATGCTTGAGACATAAGCGAAACACAGTTGGAAATTTTCCTACCATTATTTTGCTTATCCATTGGTTTTCTTATCTTTAGTGTTGAATCAATTTGCCTTTTTGGGAGTTCCACTTTTCCACTCTTTGCATCACTACTCCCTTTTGAAGCTTTCAATACTCCCACTGCTTGTTCTTGGTCTGAGTTTATAGCTCCTTCCTTAAATGATAGTTGCTACAAATCTTCTCCAATGCTGCCACAGTATATGCTTCTCTTTCTTCTCTAGTTGACCTTCTTATTTCTAGATTCTCATCACTATCCGAAAATATTTGCTGCTCCTGATAATATCTCAACCTCCTATCATCCTCATTTAGCATATAATCTTCTTCAGAATCATCACTATCTGCCACCCAAAATGGGTTGGATGAAGTTGCATTTATCATGGGTTGATCTTTATCTCTTTGATCATTTTCTTCTAAAATTTTGTGAGCTATTAGACATCCCTCTTGTGAATGAGGTAATTTGCATACATCACACCAGAGTTCACCTTCTATGAAGTGGTTATTCCTCTTAAGTGGATCAGGAGTTTCCATCTATCTTTTCAAAGGTTTCCCATCCTTCCATTCTATATGGTAAGGCATGTCCTGTAATCTGTATTTGTCATTCCTGTTGAAATTTTTGTCATGTCTTCCTTCTTGAAAATGAATTTTGTTTGGTTGAAAATTCTTCATCAAACTTACTAATTCGTCCATCTTATCACCTTCACTGCCTTTTTTCAGGATTTCAGGATTGAATAGTTTAGGATCATTTCTTTTATCAACTCTCCCTGCAACTATTCTATTGTTTCAATATATAATGTGATCTTAAATGATTGTTGTAATGTTGTTGGATTGTGAGACCTTATCTCATAATTTGTTTTAATATCAAAGGCTGTCAAATAAAAAGTGATCAGAAAAGGATCAATGGGGTGAATGTCTTTTGGAATCTTATTCAACACCCTGTTAAACCTCTTATTAAACTCTTTCACTGTTTCATTTATATTTTTCTTTATACTAGTCAATTCATGAGTTGCAAAGGATGGATCTCTGTGATCTCTGTGACAAAATTTTGCCAACATGTAATTGATCTATTTGGAAAATTTCTATACCAGTCATCTGCACTATCCTTGAGTGAAAGAACTAACATTTTCATATGCACATCCTCATAAGTAATGTCAAATTAATAAACAATATTTTTAACATTAATGACATGCTGCTCTGCTAATTGGGATCCATCGCTGGTAAACTTGGGAATAGCAGTTTTTAATTTATTTGGTATTTGGTCAGGACAACATATTATATTTGAAAAATCCAATGGTTTATATCTTTCATTAACTTCTTGATATCTGGCATCAAATAAATTTCTATTATTATTATTATGAAAATGTTGATTTTGGGGAATAGGGTTACCTCTCTGGTATTGGTTTGCCAGATTACCATATTGGCCAGTGTGAGGCTGATATCCATATTCATTGGATTTTGTGCCCATCCTCCATGTTGTTGATGTTGCTGCTGTACAGGATTTCCAAATTGCCTATTTGTGCCCATACCATATTGCTCTGCATAATTTTGACCTCTATTCAAATGAATTTGACTATGCACATGATGAGGTGCACCACCATTTTGCAGATTATGTCCATTTTCATAATATAGTTTATCCATATTTTGGTATTGTGCAGTACCTCTAGGATATTTTGTATTCAGATAATGATGTTCATTATCATTATTAACACCTTGTGCATAATCTTCATAATGCTGTGAAATTGCATTGTCCATGTCATCTGTGTTGATATGTAATAACTGTGTACCACCTTGGCTTTGTGCATGGTTTCCTGTATATTTATATTCTCTGACATTCCCAACATAGTTATATTTTCTATCATCTTTATTTTCTCTCACATTAATGTCTCCGTCATATAAATAATTATCTTGACGTGAATAAACATCTTTATTTATATTTTCAAAATCGAATTGAATATTTTTATTATCATAATCATTTTTACTGTGCCCAAACTGGTAACCACTATCTGGCATACATTTACCTCCAATTTTTACACATTCATCATATTTACGCTGGGCATCATGTATATCCATCTTTTGTTCCATCAAACCGATTACTATCTTCCTCCTGCGCAAGCTGATGACTTTTACTCGACTGCTTGCATGGATTTGTATATTGGGCATTGAGATTTGAAATATGCCAAATTTGAGGCTGTTCACATGAGTTTTCAAATTGTGTATCATGCTTTGACAATTTCCAGCCTCCTCCTTGATCTCCCAATGCATGTACACAATGCTGCATTTTATTAGCGTGGATACTCTTTATGCCTAGCTGGGATTGATGCTGCTGACGTGGATCAATATATGGCTGCATATAATATTCATTATTATATTGCTCATTTTGAATATGTTCCCTCACATATTCCTCCTTCTGCGTATGCAAATTAGAATGATTTATATTATGCACATGTGTGAAATCATACGACAGTTTGTATTGCACATTATAATTTTCATTATCTTGCTGATGTGCATGAGTAGGCTGCATGCTTTCATTATGTACATCTTGCATACGTAAATTATCATATATTTGATAATGCCTTGGCTGTTTATATACACTATCATTACCTTGCTGAGTGGGTTGCCCATGTTGCCGCGTGACATAGTGGGAAGGTTGCATGCCATTTCCTATGGGCTGTGCTATCACTTTATAATGTTGCATTTCATCACCACTCGCATGGATATTCTCTCTGTAATGTTTAATTTGATTATACACAAGCTGGCTTTGTGGCTTATGGTGTTGCGAATCAGAACATTTGTACTCTCCTTCGCCCTGCACACATTCTCCATAAGGTTGCGAGTCATATCTCTGTTTATTGTTACCTTCTTGTGCCGCGTCATCATCATGGTGATAATTGTATTGAAACACATGGTTTTTCTGCACCAAATTTCTATTTTTTTTTATCATTTTGAACTTGCTGACCAACGTTTATGCCATGTACGTTTGACAAGTTATAGTATTGATATTTATTATCATTTCTTCTGTGACTTTGATGCTTTGCGTGTTCTCTAGAATGTTGTGCCATTATTCCATGTTGTTGCAGACTATTATTGTCACCATGCATATGTTCTCCCTTATACTATGCATTATAAACATGTGGTATATTATTATACCAATCATGTTGTTGGTAACTCATTTGCTGCGCGTGATTCTGAACTTGATAACGCGCATCATCATTGTGCCAGGAATGTGCATGTTTGTGTTTCCCTCCAGCATTTTGTTGTTCACGCGTACCATAGTTCTGTTGTTGGTATTGATTTTGGTTAAAACATCCCTTCCCAGAAATTAAGGGATCGTTTTGAGTATTGAATAGAACATGCTCAATATCTTTCTGTCCACGGTTTGCCAAGTATTTAACCCTGCCATTTTTATTATGTTCCTCATTTCGTGTGTTATTTTGACTGTCATAACTGTTGTTATCATTTCTCCCCCTCTTGTTATCTGTGTTATATAGAGGGTTAAAATGAAAATATTTGAGAGGATTATTGTTTCATTGCTTATGAGGGGGGTTATATCTCGACACTTGAGTATTTCTATCAATTCTTTCATCATTACTTACTTCCCCATTTTCGGCATCACTTCTCTCAGGTGAAATAAGGCTTTCCCTTTCTATTCCCAACTTCTTGAGAGCTTCATCGGGCTATCTTCTGAAAGCTCTGAGCATCTTCTCATCTTTATTCTCTAGTCTAATCATCCCTTGAATTACTTCATCCATCCATCTATCCTCCTTCTCTTGTTCATAAACAACTTCTTGATTACAAGGTCTAGAATATGGAAAAGTATTTCTATATTCACTGTTACTCATTGGGCTATGTTGATTTGAACTTGGGAACTGCCCACAAGAAACCTCCTCATCATCCTTGTAAGGCTATTTTTTGGGAGACATATACATCTTCCTTTCTGACTTCTTATTTCTCCTATTCGGTTTCAATTCAATGAATAAATTATTCTTTAGAGATCTTCTCCCTAACATAGGCTTTTCCTAAAATTGAGTTTCAGAGTCACCACCTCACCTCCTATGAGGAATATATAAGTGTTCTGAGTCTTTTATCCTAGTAGAGTCTTTATAACTGTAACCAAAGATTCTAAAACTATTTTTCACTGATAGCGTCCCCAACAGAGTCGCCAATTTGTTGGTGCTCAAAAATGCTGGACCATTTTGAGGCCAACTGACAAGCACAAATAAGTACCCGTGCAATTCTGACCAAATTGAGTCAAGGCTGGTAGGTCTGAATCCAAAGTGCTTTCAAACTACACAAACACGTGCATAGACAAAAGCAGTTCCTTCCAAAGGGGTCAACAATCCTTGGAAGAAAATAACCGAATTCCCTAATTGTTAAAAAGTGTGATATCTAAACTAAAGCTTAAAAGTATTATTGAAACCTAATTGAAAGCTTAATGAAGAAGATAACAGGTATAATATGTAAACTACAAAAAAAACCAAATAAGCATTACAAGTGAAATGATATCAGTGCCTAATGCCAAAATGGGAATAGAGTCAATTACAGTCAATTATACGTATAGTCAGAGACGATTTTAAGATAACTCACTCCTATAAAGCGAGACCATCGCCCTACAGGATTTCTTCTTGAAACACAAATTTAAATAATTTATACAACTAGCCCTATCAATTTTAACCCAAATTAAGAGGCCAAAGGGAACAACAACAGGTTCACAAACCTTGCAATTGCTACTCAAATTGTATAGATTAATCATAAACAAATGAATCAAAGAAAGAACACAGTAGGATACCCTGGTTCACAGAGTAATCTGAAAAACTAATTGAAAAATAAGAAACTATATAATCTCAAAAGCATAAACACTTATCTGTCATTTGCATTTGAAAATTTGGACATTAGGTTCGAATCTGTAATTCGGGAGATTTTCCCAATTGTGTTGTGTCCCCCAAAAAATCACATTGTAAAAATTTAAGTTTAATTTGACTTAATATTTATATGATTCTCAAAAGTTCCCGTGAAAGGACATACCCTTTCATAAAACCTAATCCCTAAAACTAACCCTAAATAATTTACAATAATTTAACCATATAAATGGTTTGAGGAAATAAAACATCTCCCGTACAATAAGTTTGATTTATTATACTTTAGGTGTTTGTGCATAATAATCCGACGTTTAGCTTCCTGCACAAAAACACATAACATTAGATAATCTTAAAAACCTAAATTCAAAAATCATTACATTCATAATATATTAGGCTTTCATAAAGACCATTATTATTTATTTACTAATTAATAATTATTTGAAAATAAATTCATGTCATACTTTATAAATGTATTTGATAAATAAAGTGGAGTATAAATAAAAAATAAATATTAATTATATGTTACCCACGTTAATTATCAAAAACATAAGAAATCACTTTAATAGGACAATACTTAAAACATTAGATAAAATATGACATCATATTTAGAATTTTATTTTCAAGATAATACATATTGCATTTATATATATTTTTTAAAATATATCTACAAATATAATGCAATATAATCATAGAAATATTAAAAACATTAGGGTAAAGGATTTTACAATTCATCCTTAAAAAAAGGGGGCATTTACCCTAAATTCATGAAAACATTTAAATAATTCCACATAGGGTAGGTGTAAATTCAATAACAACCCTAACATTTAAAGAAATTCTTTCCAATGTAAAAACAAAACAAAATCTCGTAACCTTTTTATAAATTACATTTAGGGCCTTTGTAATAAAATATTTTAACATTTCAACACAAACCCTAATACATATATTGAAATGAAGGTAAAAAACAAAATATTAAAATAAAAGCATACACTTCAAATCAATTAATTAATATAAAAATGAAAAAATTACAAATAAATGGCATATGGTAGTATGTAACCAATTATGCTCATTTTACCCTATAATTATAATTTCTAAAATCGAAATTAAAATAGGATAAGATTACTTTTAGGCATTTGAAAACTAAAGATTAATATTAATTAAAAACATTTCAAAACCTAAAAGCACAATATTTTTTACCAACATAATTTTGCCATATTAATGTTTTTAGGGTAAATTGCAATTAAATTTATTCAAAAGAAAACAATCATATTAGTGAAAACATTTATCTCGTGAAATATAAAATCTCTTTGAAACATACATACAAGGGAAAAAATAATACACTAATTCTCTTAATAATTTATTTCTAAAATATTAAAAGGAAATAAAACAATTTAATATTTAACCCTTTATTTCTACCCATGCTCTCAAGGAATAACATAGGACAATCGGTTAGGGTAGGTTGGGTAGTTAGGATAGGAAAAAGGGTGGGTCGAGAGGTCGAGTGATCAACTCTCGATCCACACTCTTTTTCTCAAATTTAATTTTGAAAAAAAATAATATACAAGCAAAGAATATTTCATATTCAAATTTTAACATTATTTAGGAAAGAAATGCCCCCTGCGTGAGATTTTTGTATTGATTTTCACCTGCACATGAGAATGTAAATAAATTAATTTCTCTTCCAAATCCTCTTGAAGAATATAAATAGACTAACTGGTTAGAGGGTAGAAGGGTAGGTAGGTAGGAAAAAAGGTTGGCTTGAGAGGTCGAGTGTTCAACTCCCGATCGCCACCTTTTTACTTAACTACCTCATTATTTATTATTTTTTATAATTACTTGATCTCCAAATATACATGCATTAAACTTATTTCAATAAAGTGACTAAAAAAGCCTACCTTATGAACGTAGAATAATGATATATATTTATGTCCTTTTAATAGTTTTAACTTTTTACATAGGGAAATTACATAAAAAATGAAAATGTAGATTATACTCCCCTGATGTTTTGTGTATTTATGACCTAAATTTTCAGGTGTCAACATGCTGAACACAGTTTTCCCAAAAAAATTAAAGTTTTGAAAAATAAATAAAGTACATTTGAAATATGATAACTTTGAATCCTAATACCTTTTAAAGACATTAAATTTTCACAATATTGAATTTGAAAGATATATAGTGATTACTTTTGTATCAATATTTTGAATCATATTTCATGATCCATCATCATAATAAAGTGAGTTGGAGAAGAGAATAAACCATAAAGTATGATCCAAAATAAAACATGGATAGAAAATGTTTAGATTATCAAATCCTAAAGCTTTCAAATCCACATAATATACAGGTATCAGCCTACCAAGACATTTGAGAAGATCATACAATCTACATAACTAAACCATAAAGTCATTAGAAATCCAAAGTTCATATTATTGAATTTGAAAGTTTCTGGATTTGACTGATGTAAGGAAGAAAATGTTGGTGTTTATGAAATGTGGATTCATTTAACATAAAATCCCTTACATTTAAATATGTTATGGGGGTAAATAAGATTATCTCCTTCTATCCTTAGATATGCAAATGAAGGATCCAAGTTGATTAACCCAAAAGGAAGGATCAATGCGTGAATGAATGAATCATTTGGAAACAAGAATAAGGAAGGAAGATCTTAAGTACCCGGTTTGATTTGTTAATTTGAATATATTTTAGATTTAGATAAATTGATAACCTTAATTGAATTGAATAGGAGAAATGCACTAACCTTGAAATATTGCAGATATGAAGAATGCTAATTTTTGAAGCCTGTGTTGAGTTTCTAGAAAATCTGAGACTAGATCTGGAATAGAAATGCAGAGACAGACAAAACCCAGAAATATTTTTCTATTCTGAGATAGTCCCGATTTGTACCCTCAAGTCAATGTCACCATTTGCCAGGATTTTTGATTGCGCCCTAGGTCACAATCGACCTAAAAAGTCTCAAATAGAAATTCTATTTTTGGATCCCAGAAGTTTTCCAAAAAGGGTATCCAAATCTCTGTCCCGATCTGCTATTCTGAACCTGTACCTGCAAGAAAAATGGTTTGTTTGTTGGGGGAGGGGTTTGCCTTGGTCAAACTCCAATTTTAGAATTAACCTCAAATATATAATTAAAATTTCAAAAATAAACAAAGTAAATGAAACAATTCACCTTGCTCATGTAAAAGTCCTTGTGGAGGATTCAAATCCTTGAATCCACAAGTATGAATGCACCAAATTGATGTAGAATGTAGAATGGAGAATGTAGGATGTCTTCAATCAATTGCTTGTAGATCTTCAAAACCAATCTTTAATGGGTTCTTGAATTGGAAGAGGCTTGGAGGAATGTGGATGGAGAAATCTTCAACAAGAAGGCTCCATGGAGCTTGAATCCTTCAATGGCCACCAATGGATCTCCTTGATGAAAATGGATGCTTGAGAAGTGCTTGAGAATGGATGAATACTTAAATGACTACTTGGCTTGCTTCAAATCTTGTTTCTTCACCTTTGGAATTCACTCTTCAAGTCTTTTGAAAGTTATTGCAATTATGCTTGATGATCATAGTTCATGGTTAGAGAGTCTTAGTGCTTAGCTTATGATCGTTAGAGAAAATGAGAGGACAAAGCTTCCTTTTATATGAAATTAGAGCAAAATATTCTAGAGAGGCTAACATAGGAGAATTAAATCTTAATTGGACCCATGCCCCTAGAAGAGGACCTATGTTAAATATAATTTAGGATTTGTTGTCCCGAAGTCTGAAATAGCTGACCCAGAAGCGGGAATTAACTTTTTCCAAAGACCAACATCTGGAAACCCTGAGATTCTGAAATTTGAACCCCAGGCCTGGAAAAGGTTGATTGTGACCTAGGTCAACGTTGAGGTTGACCTTGAAGCAAAAAGGTTGACCTTGACCCTGAGGTCAAAGTTTTAGTTTCTCAGTCTGGAGTGCCAGAAATAGGTTGGAAAAAGTGGAAATGGGAAAAAACAAGGGGATAAAGCCAGATCAAACTCAGGAACCCATTCAAGGTGCTTGACATGACCCCAAACCACTTATGTGGAAGGATAAACCAGTCTACCATGGAAGTGCTTCCATTTTATGACTATACAACTAATAAAATATTTCTATAAATATTTTGGATCATAACCTATGAGCCTTCATCAGGCTAAAATAAGCTAGAGAAGTGAACGAATCATAGAATATGGTCCCAAACATTAATAGTTTCAAGTTGAGCTATATATCTATCAATCAACCCAACAAGAATTTTGAGAAGATCATACAATCTATACTACGCCAAACCATAAGAAAATCTGGAACAAAACCCACAACTTCATAAGATCCACATACCTGAGTAGCATTATTTTCTCCACTGCTCTCAAAGAAATTTATGTATGAAAAACTCATTTGGGTTCTATTTGGTATCTGTTCTTCATCACAAAAACTTGGGAGAAAGACATCAGAGTTCAAATTTTATCCATCTACACTCACACTGCAAATGCTTGAAATAGACATAGTTTGTTCAACAGTACCAACCATATTGCTATCCCGATCTTCCAATGATCCAATCCAAAACAACTAATATTCCATAACCATATGATTCCCAAATGAATAAAGATCTATCTGCCCACTGTGTCATTAATTCAATCATCTCATCTCATGATCATATATACTGAAGAGATAGACAACCAAAAGCCATCCATATCTATCACTGCTGACATCCTAAATAGTTGCAAGCTTTCACTTTTGCAAAACAAAATTACTCATTCAAACAAAAATAGTTTAAAAAAAACATAAACTAGAAGGAGACCAAATAGGTTGTGTTTTTTATGTGACAAAATCACAGGGCTCAAGGCAAAATCCTTTTTTCTGCCAAGTTGCTACATATCAAATATGATGATACCTACTTTGCATTCGACTAATTCAACTCCACAAGTTAATAATTTTCCATTCATGTGGGTGAGTGAGGA
>MU227806.1:337723-357573 GCA_018584345.1 Thuja plicata | reverse complement strand
AAATCCAATTTCATCATAGTCACCATCATCATCATCTGATATACCCTCACTAGCATAATAATATTCCTTGTCTTTTGAATATTTAGACTTGAAAAACTTAGGTTTGTGCTTTGGAACTCTTGTAGGATATCTAGATGCAAAATGACCAATCTTGTTACATGAAAAACATTTCAAAGGTAATTTGCCTTCAAATTTACCCTTACCTCTCTTTTCTCTTCTATCAATCAGTGCCAAAACTTCATCTAGATTTCTTTCTTCCCCCTATATATGTTCCCATTCATCAGCATAAGCTCCAAGCTCTTCTTTTATGTCACCACTGTTGGCGCTTGCAATTCCAGATAAGATCTTTTTGTTCTTGTGGTTGCCTTGAATGTTGACTCAACTTTAGGTAAAGTGTCTCCCAATTTTGCAGCCTCAAATGTAGTTAGCTTTCCGATCAACATTTCTCTGGTGAAATTTGGTGTCAAAGGTATAATTTCCTCTATAACTTGTACTTTGGCTCTGTATACAGGTGTCAAAGATCTGATTATTTTTGCAATCACTTCTTCCTCACTGTAAGTACCTCTAGAGTTTCTAATGCCAGTAACCACTTCAGTAATTATGTGTGCATATGCCCTAATGTTCTCATCTTCTTTCATCTTTAGTGATTCTATCTTTGTCTTCCAGTTCTGTAACTTTGCTTGCTTTGTAAACTTGTCTCCAACATATAATACTTCCAGTCTTGTGCAGATTCCAAGTCTTTTACTTCAGTGAATTCTCCTTTTGAAATAGCGCTGATCAAAGATTCCCTTGCAACCATATTGCATGAAAATAACTTCTTTTGATCTTAAGAAGCCTTTTCTAACTCATCCTCAGTCACTATCTTTTCATTCTTCTTTGTGATCATCCAATAATCAATTCCCAGACATAGAAAATGTGTTCTCATCTTGTTCTTCCAACTATCAAATTTTTCAAGATCAAACTTCGGACTATCCTTCCTATAGTAAATCATCTTCAGGATCACCTCAAGAAGTTAAACTTTCTCTCTAAGGACCAGTAGCTCTGATACCAATTGTTAGGAATAACAGTCTACAAGACAACTGAGGGGGGGGTGAATCAATTGTAATATAGATTATTAAACTTTAAACTTTATAAACCATATCAACAAAATTAAATGATAACAAAGTAAATGCCAACACCATAAAACAATAGTTGTTGTTGAGGAAACCATGTTAAAGGTTAAACCCCGATGGGAATTAACACCCACAAATAATGTATTGAGAGTATAGTATCCTTGCTAAAAGATATTGGCCCTTTTAGGAACTTGTTACAACATTACAGTACACATTCCCTATTAGGAGACAAACCTTGTTAGGAGTCAAAGAAAATAGTAGGCACACTGCCCAAAGAAGGTTAAAGCCACCCTCAAGGATTTACAATCTGAATCAAGTGTGTAAATCAAATACAAAATCTAGTGAACTGTCTAATAGCAACTATCTTTGCTTGGTCAGTTCCAATGAAGTATAACAATCATCCACTCTTCTCTATATCAAGTAGTCAACAAGCTTCGCATCTTCCACACATCTCTGTCCTTTATTCTCTACCACACCTTCTCCACAAAAAAGATCATCCACATATACCATCCTACAATAATTCATTAGGTCAGCCAGTTAAGCTTTCCTAATACATAATTAACTAGGTCAGCCAATTAAGGCTTTCCATCATCCAAATAATTATATAACCCCTTGGTAAGATACACACGTTACCTATAAAAATTAAAAATCAATTAAAATCCATCACATATACTTCTAGATCCGCAATCCATGCTCATAATTAATTTCACACGCTACATGTCTGAAGTCGGCTAGTAAATAGGTTTTCTCCAGAATACACGCCACAACTGACGTCACTAGTAACAAAAAAAAAATCAAACTCAACCCATTACTCTAACATATGTCGGCTATCCACCAGTAAGCTCGCATCATTTGAAATATCTTTGAGAGAAAGATATACTAGAAGCACAGAGACCTGCTCTGTCGAGAATCATAGTTACAGTCTAGAAAACTAGTCTTCACCAAATCAACTGTAAAATTTACAATATGTAACATTAAGTCAAGCGACCTTAGGAATAAGGTCAGTACACATCCTTCTACAAGAATCCAACTTCAATCATTCTGAATCATCCGTATAGTGTCTGTACACTTCTTCCAGTCAAGCAGCCAGTCTGTCTTCTCCACAGAAATATATGTTGACATCAGTGACAAAACATGAATATCAACAGCATGATCAGTAACCAAAACTAATATAATCCAACAAGTTCTCTATGCCTAGACCGAATAGTCAACTTATAGAACTCCTTGGTATAATCCTTTATAGAAAAATCCTTCTATTTCAGATTCTAAAACCTCTTAAATAACTCAAGTTCATAGTCAGAAGGTATGAACTTAGCCTTTAACTTAGTCACCATTAATCTCCATCTAGTGATCTTCAGTTCACCTTCTTCTTCTCCATCTCTCTGCAACTCTTTCCACCAAAGATAATCATGTCCCTTCAGCTTAGTTTGTGCCAATCTTACTCTCAGTGGATCATTAATATCCTCTAACTCAAAGTAGTCTTCCAATTCACCAATCCAATCAATCAAGTCTCAAGGATTAAAAGCACTTGAGAAATTAGATACATCCATCTTATAATTCAACTTCATCCAAGTGCTAGATTTGTCCAACTAAATAGCTATGTCATCCATAGATCTCTCCACATGGTTAGTTCTATCCTCTCCACTAGATCCAGTAGGTTCAAAGTCTTCACCAGCTTCCTCATAACCATCCTTAGTGCCCACATTCCAAGGTACACTAGTCAGAGCCCTTATGATCTCAATGATCATATCATTCTTCATCAAGTCCATCTCGGATCTAAAATCTGCTTTGACCTTCTCTGTAATATTAGACTCCACAACATCACACAGACCTACAATTTCCCTAGGGTCTAGTATTCTCAGAGGAATCTTCCAAGATCTTTGAAAACCCTCTGCAAAAATTCACCAACTTCCCAACACAAGGTCGTGGTGCAAACTAACTCACCTTCGGCTATTTATCCACACACTTAGGATCTTCAAGCTCTGATAGCACCTGAAACAGTGCAAGGTAGGAGAATCCCCAAAGGATATGTCCAAGCTCCCAGCTAAACAACCACACAATGGAAACACAATAAGACACCAAGATCTGATAACAATATGAAATCATATTCATAAAATAACTAATTACATGCAATGTGTCAAGCTGTAAGGCCTTCCTAGTTACAACCAATTATAGAGAAAATAATAGTTCTTCAAGATCTCACAAGATCCAAATCCAAACCCTAACCCTATCTAGCCAGATCTGTAACAACAGGTCACAACAATTTGGTAGAAACACTAAGATGAATCTAAACTTGTGCTCGCAAGAAACCAAGCAATCTTCTTGTCTTCCAATCCACACCTAGCTACTAGCTCTGCTCAAATCCACACCTCTCTGCTACTTCTATGCTTACCACCTCTTCCTACAACTCTTCCCTAGACCTCCTTGAATACAAGAATGACCACAAGTCATCTTGTTGCAAATAAACCCTTGCATTAATTACATATTCAAGCCACAAGTCAGCCTGCAACAAATATAAAATGACCCAGTCAGCCATTACAATCCACAAAATGCACATATGATAAAGATCCAAGACCCAAATAGGTCCACACACATCCCTATTATCGATCCATGTCACAATCACATGCTACACGAATTAAATGCCCCAAGTCAGCCTCCAAGATCCGTAAGAACACTAGTTGGCAAGCAAAATTGTCAAGTGTCAGCAAACTACTGAGAAAACTAGGCATCGCTTAGCCACAACACATGCTGAGCACCAAATTTTTCTGAGTTCTTCAGTGACCAAGCCTCCCTTTAGTGACTGAGTTCCTTGGCCATCACTGTAACCAAGAAACACCATACCAATTGAGTTCTCCAACACTAAGATCAAAACACACCAATATGTAGGATTTCCAACTACCTAAGGATGCTCCTGCATCACAATTAAATCAACTCTGAAAGATATGGAAACTTAATATGAACAAGAAATCAGTTTCTTCACATCAATGAAAAAATAAAAACTGATCTAATCCTTTCAACAATCATGTATACCTATTGTCTCAATTTTCATCATCATCGCCATCAGTTGAGTAAAAATCTTCCTCTTTGGCTTTGATGGCAACACTGTCAATTGATGATGGCATACTCTAACATATATGATTTGTCTTTACTCCCTCTGAGTTGTTTATTCTTGTTCTCCCTCTTGTTTTCACTCACTCTCCCTCTTTTTGATCTAATATCATCAATTTCTTATTCTCCCTCTTTGACAACAATGCCAAAGATACATACTCCTAAAAAATTTGTTCAGGTAGTAGATCATACCTTGCATGTACTAATATATTATTGCATATAGTCTTACTTTTCAAAAATTCAAGCATCACCTAATGTATGAAAACTAGCATCAAATCACAAAATAGATATTCTATTGAATTCCTAAATTAATGCAGCATACGTCTTGCTCTAGTGAATATTGGATAGGGGAAGGACCCCTAATTTATCTCAGAGATACTCAAAAGCATCCTTTGGTAGTGTCTTGGTGAATATATCTACTAAAGTAGATGCTCCTTTGAGTTCGCATACTCAAATATCACGTGCTTTTCTTGAAATTATTCTCTCAAGTAATGATACTTGATAGAAATGTTCTTGGTCTTGGAATACATCACCGAATTCTTTGATATGTTCATAGCACTTGTGTTGTCACAAAAAATACTAACTGGATAAATAATCTCCTCTTGCATACCTTCAAGTAGTTGTTTGATCCATATAATGTTTTCACAATTCATAGTTGCAGCAACATGCTTAGCCTCAATAGTATACTGTGATATAAAACTTTGTTTCTTACTTATCCATGTAACTAGTCTTTCTCCTAGAAAGAAATCTCCTCCACTTGTACTTTTTCTATCATCAATGTTTCCAGCCCAATCAGCATCAGTGTACACTTTCAACTCAAAATCTCCTCCTTTCTTGTGAAGTAGACCAAAGTCTTCAGTAGGTTTTAGATATCTAAATATTCTCTTAATTGTAAACATATGTGATTCCTTTGGATCGGAAAAAACTCTTGCAACAATACCAACTGAATGTGCAATATCAGGTCCATTGTGTACAACATATTGTAGCTTACCAATCATTGATCGATAGAGTGTCTCATTCACTTCCTTTGACTCATCTTATTTTTATAGCTTGCAACCAGTAACCATCGGTGTACCAAATGGTCTTGAATCATCGATACCAAAGGTCTTTAGGATCTCTTTGATGTACTTTGATTGTGTGATGTAGATCCCATCCTTGACTTTTTTAATCTATAGTCCAAGAAAGAATTTAATCTCTCCTATCATAAACATCTCAAAATTCATTTCTCATCTCCTCAACAAAAGATCTGCATAATGTTTTATTGCCTCCAAAGATAATGTCATCAACAAATATTTTAGAAATCAAAACCTTGCTACTATTATCACATTTTAGATATACATTGCTCTTGTCACTTGCTCTTTGAAATCCAATCTTAATTAAATATGAATGTAATTTTTCATACCATGCTCAAGGTGCTTGTTTCAATCCATACAATGCCTTGTGCAGTTTGCATACCCTGTCCTTGTTAGTATTCTCAACAAATCCTTGAGGTTGTTCTATATAAACTTATTCTTCAAGAATACCATTAAGAAATGCAGACTTGACATCCATTTGATAGACTTTAAATCCTTTGTAAGTTTCATATGCTAGTAGAATTCTAACTCCTTTGTATCTAGCAATAGGTGCAAAAGTCTCACCATAGTCAATACCTTCTTCTTGTGCATACCCCTTGCAAACTAGTCTTGCTTTGTTTCTGATTACATTTCCATACTCATTCAACTTGTTTCTAAAATTTCATTTAGTACCAACAATATTTTTTTCTTTTGGTCTCGGTACCATGGTCCATGTGTTATTCTTTTCAATCTGATCTATCTCTTCTTTAATCCAGTCTTCATTCTCTAATGCATCATTTACTTTTCTTGGCTTAAACTCAGAAATTAAGCATGTATCATCTCTTACCTTGCTTCATGTGAAAATTATAGCACTCTTCTCTCCAATAATATTTCTCATTGAGTGGTGTCTCCTCCCATACTTTTCTAGAATAGGCTCGCTAGTCAGTGGAACATCTTCATTTCCAACATTCGGTGGTAGTTCTCTTTGTTCAACTTCTTCCTCAGTTTGTGATTTCATTAATGTGTCAGGAATCTCATGTTGAACATATTCAAATCTCTGGTAATCCTCGGGTTCCTTCTTGTTGTCTCCATCATTGTTTTCTGCAAATTCATCAATCCGTACATTTGTACTCTCTATAATTTTGTTAGTAGCCTTGTTCAAACATTTGTAAGCTTTTCTCTTTGTTGAATATCCTATGAATATTCCTTCATCTCCTTTAGAATCAAACTTACCATTTCTAGCATCTTTTAGAATATAGCATCTACTTCCAAATACTTTGAAATAACTTACATTCGGTTTATGATCATACCAAATTTCATATGGATTTTTGTTTGTACCTTTCTTCATTTGTACTCGGTTAAGTGTATAGGTAGCAGTGTTGACTACTTCTCTCTAAAATGTTTGAGAAATACTCTTCTCAATCATCACTGTTCTAGTACAATCCACAATGGATCTATTTCTCCTTTCTGCTATACCATTTTTTTGGGGTGTCCCCGGTGCAAACATTTGTCTCTTTATTCCATGTTCATTGCAGAAGAGTTTAAACTCATCAGAATTAAACTCTCCTCCTCTGTCAGATCTTAGACACTTCAATTTTCTTCCACTCTCCTTTTCAACTCTTTCCTTATACCACTTAAAAATTTGAAAAGCTTCATATTTTTCTTTCAAAAACATGAAAGAGATCATTCTTGAATAATCATTAAAAAAAAATGAAATATATATCACCATAGTAGCTTTGTATTCTCATAGGTCCACATAGGTTAGTGTGCACTAAGTCCAAAATTCCTTGTGTAACATAAGACTTACTTATAAAACTTGACTTAGTCATTTTACCAACTTGACATTCTTTTCACATGACATTTTCAGGTTTCTCCAATCTCGGTAGACCTCTAACTCTATTTTTCTTGCTCACTTTGATTACGTTGTCAAAATTCACATGACATAATATCTTGTCATGCCATAACCATACATCTTCAACTTTAGAAAATAGACAACTCTTTGTAGAAGTATCAAGATAAAATAAATTACCTTTAGATTGTTCTCCAATGATAATCAGACCTTCATTTTGATCAAATATTTTTACCTTTTCATTCTGAAATTTCAGACGGTGTCCTGTAATATTTAGCTGCACCACACTCAATAGATTTTACATTAGTCCTTCAACCTAATAAACATCATCACATCTAGTGTTACTCAACAGAATTATAGAACCTTTACCTTTCACGAGATATGGAGCATCATTACCAAATCTAAAAAAGCCTCCATCATGCTCTTCCATATTAATGAACGTAAATGTATCACCAGTCATATGGTGTGAACAACCACTATCTATAATCCAGGTATCATTCTTACTTACATGTGGTATCAGTGCTTTTTCTTCTTTATTTATTTCCTCATCGGAATCATCCTTAATAGCAACATATACAACTTCTTCTCCATCATCATCATCTGTATCATCATCAGTTAGTCCATTGGAAATATGACATGTGATGCAGGAGCATCCTTGGTGTAAGAGAAATCTTGCATCATCCAAAAAAAAAAAATCTGGTTTCTTTTCAATAAGGGCTATTTTGTGCAGAGCTACTATTTCTGGAAAGTTACTATTTTTAGTAAGATTTTTGTTCAATCTCAGAATATTCTATTTTTCTTCCCTGGAGGTTCACTTTGATTGTATCATCCTACCACTAAAGTTTCATTACCATATCAAGTCTATTTTTGTAGATGTTGAATATTTTTGGTATTGGCAGCAGGGTACAAAAACTTCAAACTCAGTTTTGAAGGATTTTGAGGCTCCAAATGGAGTCAAAACCTTGGCTGACTTGATCTTGCGTAAGTAAAATATTGTAGAGAACTTTGTGGCATTTCAAAAATGGGGCTATGGTGGCCCATCGAGTCAACAGGTGATGAGTTATGGTCTCCGGAAGTTGCGCTACCTGAATTTGAAAAAGTTCCTTCAAAATTTCTTTTTGGATTCTGAAGTTGTTTGGGCCTATTAATGTAACAAAAATGAATAATAATATCTTAGGGATGGTCGGCCTCAAAATTTAGGGTTTGACTTCTAGAATCTTCTTGGGTGGTTAAATTACCTATATATTGCAAGCTCGTAGGGTTGTCTAGGGCAGTTCTGGGTTATGCAGCTGAAGGCTCTGGCTTGCATAATATTGTAATAAAATGCCCATGTGGCTGTGCATGTTACATTTATGAATGTGCATGTTATATTTCATAATATTGTAATTTCATTTCATTGTGGATAATAGAAATCCCATTTCCTCTCTTTGCAATTTGTTGTTATTCTCTATTTTGTTGTGTTTGTGTTAATAAGGGGAGTACCCTTCATCAAGTGGTATCACAGCAAGAGTTCCTGAGTGTGTAGATAGATCATCAAATGTGAGGAATTTTTCACCTGGACTGTAGTTGTGGGTTCGAGTGATAAGAGTCAAAAATGCCTCCACAAAGGAACCATGGGGGAAGAGCAGCAAGTATGACAGAAGAGGGTTTTAAAGCCCTCCAGAGAAAAGTGCAAGCATTACAAGAGGATCTACATAGAGGAGTGAATATTGTGGGTAGAGATGAAAGCGAAGAGGAATTTAAAGAAGAAGGACAAGGTGACTAGGAAGCACTAGAAGTGCCTAGAGATCCTAAGAAGGATAGGCTTTTGAGGGTCATTTCCAAGATTGGAAAGAGACCCAAGATTGAAGTTCCCACATTTTTGGGAAATATTAACCCAGAGGAGATGATCGAATGGATCAATGATCAAGAAGAATATTTTGAGTATGAAGGTGTCGAAGATCCAGATCGGGTCAAATTTGAGAAGGACAAACTGAAGGGCCATGCAAACATTTGGTGGTAGGAGATTCAGTTGGAGAGGAATAGAAGAGGAAAGGAGAAAATCACAAGATGGGACTGAATGGTGGAGAAGTTGAAGAGACAATTCATTCCCATTGATTATGAGCTTGATCTGATGAAGAAAATGCAAGGGTTGAAGCAAGTGGGAAATTCAGCGTAGGAGTATACAGAAGAGTTCTACCGAGTCCTCATTAGAACAGTTCATGCAGAACCTGAGAAGGAAAAAATTTCACATTACCTTCATGGGTTGCAACCAAGTATTCAGGATGAGTTGAGTCTGGTTAGAATGACCAGTATTAAAGAGGTGTACCAGTTTTCCCTAAGAGTGCAAGAGAAGTTGAAAAAGAAGTTTGAAAGCAAGCAAGATGGAAGAGGTCATGGTGGAATATCTGATAGATGGTCTTATGGAGGCCGAAATGAAGATCAGAAAAAGAATGATGAGTGAAGTAGCAATCAAAATTAGAGTGGAAATAATTTCAATCATTTCCATGATCAAAATAATAGGGATCAAAGAGGAAGAGGCAAAGGACTAGGAAGAGGAGGTTTTTGTGGGACATGTTTCCATTGTGGAGAAGAAGGACATCGAGCCTATGAATGCCCACAGTGTCAAGGAAGGATGGATAGGAGGACTGAAGGCCATACATGAGTTGTGCATGAAAATTAAGAAGCTTAGTCAGAACACTAAGATGATGTTGAGAGAGGAGAAACCCTAGTTGTAAGAAATGAAGAGAAGGGATCAGATCAGAGGAAGAGCCTATTTTGCACTAGATGCAAGTGTGAGGATAAGTCTTCTGATGTGATTATTGATGGTGGAAGCATTGATAATATGGTATGATAAGAAATGGTCACAAAGTTAAAGGTGAAAAGGGAAAAACACCCCCGTCCATACATAATTTCTTGGGTGCGGGATGACCACAAGGTCCTAGTCAATGAGCAGCACTTAGTGAAGTTCAAGATTTGAAGTTACTATGATGAGGTACTTTACAATATCATCCCCATGGATGCATGTCATTTGTTTCTGGGAAGGCCTTGGCAGTTCGACAGGTGTGTCATACATGATGGTCATGCTAATAATTATTCTTCGACAAAGGACGGAGCCTGATACAAGTTGAAGCCATTGAAGGAAACATGAGAAAAGGTATATAGTAATGCCAGAATATGTTTAGTTGATGGAATAAAGTTCTTAGAAGGTATGAGACATGAGCATATGTGTTTTACCCTAATTCCAAAAGTGGGTAAAGAAGAAGTAGAAGATATACCTGCAGAAGTTGCAGACTTGTTGGAGGAGTTTTAGGATATTGGTTATGATAATGTACCTAGTGGATTACCACTGGTGAGAAAGATCAATCATTAGATGGACTTGATCCCAGGGGCCATTTTTCCAAAAAAGGTAGCCCATACGATGACTCCAACAAAGAGTGAGGGGTAAAATCACAAAGTTGTGTCACATTTCAAGACCACTTATCATCACAACTAAATTTGAGCATTTCTAACTAAAAATTAATTTTTGTCAAACATATGGTCTAGCTAGATTCATTCTAGATAAGTTAGATAAGTGGTTAAACTTTTCCAATTGGAAATGCATATTAAATGCATGTTTTATACCAATTTGGGTCTAATTACCAAAGAAATAAAATTATTTTAGAAAAGCGATGTTTCAATAACCCCTACTCTTTTTAATGATATTTTAAAAAAATATAAAAAATACCCTTTTGTAGAGCTCAGAGTCAAGATTATTTTCATATAAATTTTATAGTATTTTAATTAGATCTAATATATTATAATTTCAAAATACAAGTAGGTATTTTAACATTCGAGAAGATGTTGCTTCAAATAAAAAAAATTAGTAAATCATGTCAAAAAAAATTAAGATTTATATTTAAAACTAGAGGAGAGATTCCTCTTCAAGAATATGTAATTTTTTTTTAGAATGGTGTAGATTTGATAGGGGAAATTTAGTGGGAGATGAAAACTGTCGATTTAGATAAGTTCAACTTTGAGCAGTTATAACTGTAACATATAAAAATGTGTGTTCATGAAAATGTAAGATATGAATAATGATGTGGGGTGGCAATTGAATGTATTTTTATTATTATTGGATAAATTGTATTGTTGAGATATTGGAGAAGGTAAGATTATTCTCTTAGCCCCAAATTTCACAAAGGAAATATCCACTTTGATCAACCACAAGAAAATGGTTAATGCACAAATGCATCAATCGATCGGAAATAAGAAGGAAGAATAAAGCCTTATGATCCCGAATAATAGATGAAGAGTATATAATGGAATTGATTGATACCTTAATTGAAATGAATTGAAGACAAGTACTAACCTCAACATATAGCAGATCTAGAAAAGCCTATTTTCTGATGTCTGTGTCAGGTTTCTAGAAATTCTACAACGGGATTTGGAATTGAAACACAGAGACAGACAAAACCCATAAATATTTTCCTTTTTTGATTCAAGTTGACCTTGACCTCTTTGGCGGGGCACAATTGTGCCCCAAAATGTTTGACCTTGACTTGCACTGCTCCAACGGAAATTCTGTTCACGGATCCTGAAAGTTGGCCGAAAAGCATATCCAAATCTGATCTAAAATTTGTTGTCTTGTACCTATACCTACAAGAAAAATGGTTTTGTTTTTTGGGGAGGGTTTTCCTTGGTCAAACCCTAGTTTTGGAATTAGCCTTAAATTATAATTGAAATTGCATAAATAAACAAAGAAAATAAATAAATTCACCTTGCTTGTATAGAAACCCTTGTGGAGGATTCGAATCCTTGGATCCACAAGTATGTATGCACCAAATGAATGTAGAATGTAGGATGTAGGATGTCTCAAATCAATTTCTTTTAGATCTTCAACACCAAGCTTGAATGGATCTTGGAATAGGAAGAGGCTTGCATGGATGTGGATGGAGAAATCTTCAACAAAAGAGGGCTCCATAGAGCTTGAATCTTTCAATGGATACCAATGGATCTCCTTGATGAATTGAATGTTTGAATGTCTTTGAATTCTTCAATGCTTGAGAGTAGATGATTTCTTTAATAGATCATTCATAGAGTTGTCTTAGATGGTTCGTGCTTATGCTTCAAGTCTTAGAGAAAATGAGAGGATAAAGCTTCCTTATATACCAATCTAGGGAACAATCTTCTAGAGAGGCCTACATAGGAGAATGAAATTCCAATTAGACCTATACCCATAGAATTGGACCTATATTAAATATATTTCAAGGTTCATTTCCTTGAAGGCCGAAACAACCAACCTGGAAGCAGGAATTAAATCTTTTCGAAGCCCGATATCTAGAAACCCTAGAAACATGAAATCTGGACCCTGGGTCAGGGTAGAGGTCGACTCTGACCTAGGTCAGGGTTGAGGATGACCTTGACCTAGGTCAGGATCAAGGTCAACCTTGACCCAGAAGGTCTACCTTGACCCAGAAGGTTTACCTTAACCCTAAGGATCAAGAATCTTAGGTCTGTAGTTTAGGATGCCAAAAATAGGCTAGAGAGAAGTGGAAAAGGGGGAAGAACATGGGTAAAATCCAAATCCAAGTCAAATACCCACTCAAGGTGTTTGAAATGACCCCAAACCACTTACTTGGAGGGATAAACCAGTCCAAAATGGAACTGCTTCCATTTTTTGACGATACATTTAGCCCCCACTTTAGCAAGAGTATGGGCTCGATTCAAATTCTTGGTAAAGGAGATCATAAAGAAAAGATAATATTATTGAAATCAAAAGGGACAAAGGAATCCTCAAGCCCCCAGGGACTTAATTCTTTATCAACCCTAAGATCATAATAAGAGAGACATCACCAGTCAAAGATAAAAAGAGAGAGGGTGTGATTACCTCGCCCAATGAGAACCTATGTCCCATTGTGAATCACACAAAGAAAAAGTGTAACTAGAAAGATGGTGTTGAACCGCCTAGTGAATGTGGCTACTCACTAGTCAACCTATCAAGGTTTTACTCTTGGGAATAGTTTACTCCAAAATAGAAAATCCAAAATATAGAGAGATCCATTATTAAGGATATCTTCCGACCTTAAAGGATCAAAAATATTGTAAATTGAAACTGGAGGGATCAAGAGATCCTATAAGGTTAAAATCAATGCTTTAAGGATTAGTCTCTAATCCATAAAGGGAGAAAAGTTTTAAGTTTTGAGTTTGAAAATATTTTGGAAGTGCGTGTGTGAAAAAAGTGAGTAGAGCTTATGCCCCCACGTTAAATTCATTGCTAACACTTTAATAGGAGAAATGGCTTTAATGGAAACATAAACAACTCTACTGATTACGTTTCCACTACAAGATGCCCCCAAGTGAAGACAAATCAAGGGAAATACCACATAAACATACAGAGAACACATAAGGGATCTACCTACCATGGGGTTAGTATGATCATAAGATAATATGTATATATAGATATGATATTATTGCAAATGAATTACATCATTCCCCAAATAAAATAGAACTACAATCACAATGGAGGAAATAAAATGCAAGAGTTATGAAGAAGAGTCTTTTTCGACCACAACATGGAGACCAAAAAGAATCAGTGATACCATGTTGCAAATCCAAGAAGACTACACAAGGAAAACATTTACGAACAATAGCACATGTACAACATAACATGAAACAACATATAGAAGAATAGAGATACATATAGAAGAATCATACAACAGGTTCGATTATTTTATCACCTTGAACCAACAAAGTAACAAGGGTCGTATAAAATAATCTAATAAACATTTAGCAAATACATTACGGGAGAAGCACAATACATTAGGAAAACACATAAAAGGCTACCATGAAGGACAAGCCAATCAAGCACATCACCTACTCTCCCCATCTCAGTTTATATCATTTAGGGAAGGTGGGAAACTCGCAAGAGGGACTATATCCAACACTGTAGGAATAATAAGTAGTTACAAACAAGGATCCTCTTGAGATTTGCGATGTTCGATACTAGGTGTAATGATCAATTGTGTGGAAAGCATATGAGGTAAATCAGTATCAAGATCAATAGTCTCATATTCATCATTAGCATCAGTAGGATCATCTAGAGTATCTTCTCCATCAAGATTAAATGAAATAGAATCTAAGATGTGAATAGAATCATCATAATCATTCATCTTAACATCATTATTAACATTAACTTCCTCCAACACATCAGGCATAGGTTGGTCAAAAGAAGGTAAAGAATTTTGAAGAACAGAGGTACGGGCCCTATCATTAGCCCGATGCTTCTTACGATGTTCATTGGAAGATTTGGTACATTTTGTCTTGTTTGAAATATGTTAAGAACTAGGAGGAACAACAACGGGTTCCTTCATAGGTTTTATAGGATGATTGGTAGGATTCGCAGGAGGCTGAAAAGAAACACTAAGAGTTTGATTAACATAACTAGAAGCAATGGATAAAGGAGGTATGGAAGGCATAGGAAAAATACCACAATTAAGATCCATTCGAGGCATTCTTGACTCAAGAATATTGTGATGTTTATAGGCTTGATATGAGCGAATAAGGTTATCAGGTTGAGAAGAACATGAATTAGGTAATGAAGGCCAAAAGAAGTCAAGCGTAGCACAATCCTTAGGCCTAGAAGGTTGATATAAACTATGGTTAATCATTTTCACCTCTTCATCATGAATGAACTTAATACACTTGTGGATAGGCGAAGCAATGACGCACGTGGCAGTTAACCAAGGAAAACCCAGGTTAACTTGAAATTGATCAGAAGTAGGTACAACAATGAAAGTAGTGTCCATAACTTTACCACAAAGTTCAACAGGTAAGTTAATAGAACCAAATGATGGATAGATAAAACCATTACAAGTTTGGATCTACAGATCAGATGTATCATAATAATCACGTTGTAAATTATTCATAAAAAGGTTTTCTTCAGTGATGACATTGACTAAGGAAGTAGGATCAACAAGACAAGAACGCGTAGGTATCTTAGCAATCCTAGCATAAATGTAGAGGGGACCATCAGGAGCCTTAATAGTCTTAGAATCATCAAAGGTGATCAAGATTTCCCTAGGTCTTTTATCCTTAGGTTGTTTTGAAGGTTTAGATTGAGGTTTCGGTTTAGGTTGAGGTGAAACTTGAAGTTGAGATTGAGATGGAGGAACTTGAATATGAGGTTGAGATTGACGTTGGGGTGGAGATACAGGTTGAGGTAAAACAACATGCTCCACGTGGTTGACAAAATGATTGAGATCATCCATCTTTGAATCATAAACAATATCCACAGAAGATGGTTGAACAAAGGTATTAGTATCATGTGAAGGCAAAGGATTCATATAGATTTGAAGGTTTTGATTAGGAGGAGAGAAAAATTTGTCCCCACTATCATCAAAATTAACAATAGATAGAGCATTAGAATCAATTAAGTCTTGAACCTTATATTTTAGAGAATAACACTTCACAGTATCATAGTCATTCTGACAATGGTATTGACAAAAGGCTTTGGGATCAAAGGATTTTGATTCCATCGTAGTAGGAAGAAGAGGTCGAATAGGAGGAAAAGTAATCATATTAGCAGTTAACAATTTACTCATAATAGAATGTAAAGATTCAGAAAAAGTAGTAAACACACGATTTAAATGAAAAGTAGTGGATGCAGAAGTGGCATTGTAGGATGCAACAACAACTGCATAATTTGCTTGTTTATTGATTTTGACATAGTTGTTAGGCTTCTGAAACTTGTTGGGAATAGGATAAACATCACTCTTATCAACTGGAACAAGATCCATTGGAGTGTTTCTCTCAAATTGAATCACTTGTAATTGATAATGATGAAGCGCTCAAAATATAGAAGATCTGGGAAATCTTATTTTCTTATGTGTGTGTCAGGTTTTGGGAAATTCTGTAACTAGATCTAGAATAGAAATGTAGAGACAAACAAAGCCCATAAATATTTTCCTTTTCTGATTCAGGTCAACCTTGACCTCTTTGGTAGGGCACAATTGTGCCCCAAAATGTTTGACCTTGACCTGCACTTCTTTGGCAAAAATTTTGTTCACGAATCCCAAAAGTTGGCCGAAAAGGGTATCCCAATCTGATCTAAAATTTTCTCTCCTATACCTGTACCTGTGAGAAAAAAGGTTTTATTTTTTGGGGAGGGGTTTGGCTTGGTCAAACCCCAGTTTTGGAATTAACCTTAAAGTATAATTGAAATTACATAAATAATCAAAGCAAATAAACAAATTCACCTTGCTTGTATAGAAACCCTTAAGGAGGATTCAAATCCTTGGATCCACAAGTATGTATGCACCAAATGAATGTAGAATGTAGAATGTAGGATGTAGGATGTCTCAAATCAATTTCTTGTAGATATTCAACACCAATCTTGAATGGATCTTGGAATAGGAAGAGGCTTGCATGGATGTGGATGGAGAAATCTTCAACAAGAGGGCTCCATAGAGCTTGAATCCTTCAATGGATACCAATGGATCTCCTTGATGAATTTAATGCTTGAATGTCTTTGAATGCTTGAATGCTTGAGAGTATATGATTTCTTTAATAGATCATGCATAGATTTGTCTTAGATGGTTCATGCTTATGCTTCAAGTCTTAGAGAAAATGAGAGGAGAAAGCTTCCTTATATACCAATCTAGGGCACAATCTTCTAGAGAGGCATACATAGGAGAATTAAATTCCAATTAGACCTATACCCCTAGAAGTGGACCTATATTAAATATAATTTCAAGGTTCGTTGCCTCGAACACCAAAACAGCCAACCCAGAAGCGGGAATTAAATATTTCTGAAGCCCGACATCTGGAAACCCCAGAAATATGAAATATGGACCCTAGGTCAGGGTCGAGGTCGACTTTGACCTAGGTCAGGGTTGAGGTCGACGTTGATCTAGGTCAGGGTTGAGGTTGACCTTGACCCTGAGGTCAAGAATCTCAGGTCTGTAGTTTAGGATGCCAAAAATAGGCCAAAGAGAAGTGGAAAAGGGGGAAGAACATGGGAAAAAGCCATATCAAAGTCAAAGACCTACTCAAGGCATTTGACATGACCCCAAACCACTTACTCAGAGGGCTAAACCAGTCCAAAATGGAAGTGATTCCATTTTATGATGATACAATAACAGATAAAATATACATTGAAAACCAATCCTTATTATTATCTGCACTAGCTATACATTTTACCTATAACATATTTTGAAATCAGAGAAAAAATAGATTATTTGCATATACTTATTTGGTGGGAACTAGACCCTAGATTTTTAGTAGTTTTCAACAATTAAAAAATGGACATCAAAAATTTAAAAACTATGTCAATTCTTGTTCAAAAAAAAAAATATAGGCATTAACTTCACTGAGTTTTACACATTTCATCAGTTTACATCATCCTCAAATTCGGAGCACAAATGCCACTTTTATATCGTTAAAGTTGAACAGTTTGCATTTTGTGGACCTTTTCCTTTATAAAAGTGTGACACAGGTTTGTAATTTTGCCTTGAGGAATTGAACAGACAAGTGCATGAGTTGTTACATAAGGGATTGATCCCGAAGAGCTTGAGTCCATGTATTGTACCATCGGTATTAGCACCAAAGAAAAATGGAGAATGGAGGATGTGTACAGATTCTCGGGCTATCAATAAGATCACTATCAAGTACAGATTTCCCTTGCTAAGAATGGATGATATTATGTATTGTTTGAGTGGATCTTTGTATATCACAAAGATAGACCTAAAGAGTGGATATCACCAAATCAGGACCAGAGAATAAGATGAATGGAGCACAACCTTCAAGACAAAGGAGGGCTTGTATGAGTGGTTATTCATGCCTTTTGGGCTAACCAATGCACCGAGCACATTCATGCGGCTCATGAATGAAGTACTAAAATAATCTCTGGGTAAGTTTGTTATTGTTTACATGGATGATATTTTGATCTTTAGTAAGACATTGGAAGAACATATAATGTATATTTGTAAGGTGTTTGATCGGTTAAGGGAAGAGAAGTTGTTGATTAATCTGGAGAAGTGTAGTTTTGTGAAGGAGTTAGTGTATCTGGGATTTGTAGTCTTAGCAAAAGGTCTAAAATGGACCCAGAGAAGGTGAAGGCTATCCTCAAATGGCCTACCCATGGGAATTATATTTAGGTAAGATCTTTTCATGGTTTGGCTAGCTTTTACAAAAAATTTATTCAAAGTTTCAGTAGTACCTGTGGACCCTTGATTGAAACAATGAGAGGGGATATGAAAGAGTTTAAATGGATTGTAGGGGCAGATAAGAGTTTTGAATTGTTGAAAATAAAATTTAGAGAACAACCTATTTTAGCACTTCTATATTTTAACAAGGTATTTCAAGTAGACTTTGATGCTATTGGTAATGCTATTGGAGCAGTTTTGAGTCAGGAAGGTATTTACCCATTGCTTATTTTAGTGAGAAGTTAAATGATGCCAAGAAAAAATATTTTGTTTATGATTAGGAGTTCTATGCTATAGTTCGGGCATTGAGGAAGTGGAGACATTATCTTTTTCCAAAAGAGTTTGTTTTTATTTATTGATCATCAAGGTTTGCAATATTTGAATAGTCAAGGAAAGTTGAATCAGAGGCATTTGAAATGGGTTGATTTTTTGCAGAGTTACACTTTTGTTTTGAAACACAGGAGTGGGAAGTCTAATATGGTTACATTTTTTCCTTAGCAAAGGACTAATTTTGCTGACAAACATGCAAATTGAAGTTGTTGGGTTCAAGGAACTCAAGAGTTTGTATCCTGAAGATCTAGATTTTGGCAAAGCTTGGAGAGCTTGTAGAGAACTTGTTACTATGGATAGAACCAAATTGTTGGATTTCATAATCCAGGATGATATGTTGTTCAGAGGTAGTGAGTTGTGCATTCCAAAGAGTTCCATGAGAGAGAATCTAATCAAATAAAAACATAGTGGAGGACTGGCTGGACATTTTTGGCAAGATAAAACCATTTCTCTGGTTAGTGAGAATTATTATTGGCCGCAGTTGCAGCAAGATGTTAAGAAATTTGTACAAGGTTACAGAGTATGGCAGATGGAAAAAGGAGTGAAGCAGAATGAAGGGTTATATTAGCCATTACCTATTCTAGAGAAGCCATGCGAGGATATTAGTATGTAGTTTGTTCTTGGCCTACCGAGAACTCAAAGAGGGCATGATTCCATCTTTGTAGTAGTGGACAGTTTTTCAAAAATGACACATTTCATTCCTTGCAAGAAGACTAATGATGTTGTTCATGTAGAACAAAAATTTTATAGGGAGGTGGTAAGACTACATGGATTACCAAAGAGATTAGTTTCAAATCGAGACACCAAGTTTGTTGGGTACTTTTGGAGAACCTTGTGGAAAAATTTGAAGACAGATTTGAAGTTTAGCTCAGCACACCATCCACAGATTGATGGACAAACATAAGTTGTGAATAGAGGTTTGGGAAACCTATTGAGATGCTTGGTTGGAGATAAACCAAAGGAATGTAATTTTATTTTACCACAAGTGGAATTTTCTGTAAGGAAACTTAGGTGCGGAAACAGCTTCCTACGCTAATCTCTAAAGGAAAGTATTGTGCAAATTCTTTTAAATCCTTACAATTACAGATTCGTTAACTACTTTAACAAAGTTATTGCAACCACATACCATGCATACAGAAAAATAGAGAATGACACAATGATATACCCTGGGGAAAACCTTTCGGTAAAAAACCCCAGCACTCCAAAACCTGCACAATGTATTGATCAAAACTATTAC
>MU227806.1:317500-332740 GCA_018584345.1 Thuja plicata | reverse complement strand
CCATGATCTCCTTACACACTATTCAAGATGCCGACACATCAACATTATTTGCAAGAAATACATTTTACAAAACAAATAATAAGAATAGGAATTATCCAAGGTTGAGACACCTTATTCCTAACATTTTCATATAATGATTTTGTCAATAGGAACACTGGTAAATCACCATTCCAAATAGTATATGGAAGTAGTCCCAGAAATACATCAAAATTAAGAAATTTGGACAAAGGAGATACAAGTCATGCTGAAGCTGAAGACTTTGCAGACCATTTGAAGAAGTTTCATGAGGAGGTGAGGCAGCATATTAATAAAATGAATTCATAGTACAAGGCTAAGGCGGACAAGAAAAGGAGGCATAAGGAATTCCAGGTGGGAGATGAAGTCATGGTTCATTTGAGAAAGGAGAGATTTCCAGTAGCAACATATAATAAGTTGAAGATGAAGAAGTTTGGACCATGCAAAATACTGAAGAAGCATGATTCAGGAAATGCTTAGAAATAGAGTTTCCCAATGCACTCCATATTTCACAAGTATTTAACATTTCAAATTTGATAGAATATCATGAAGGAGGTGTTGAGGATCAGGTCACAAAAGCACAGTCGAATATTCCAGCAACTACTTCAGCTACAGAGGAGATTGAAGACATTATGGACAGTCATGTTGGAAGAAGCACAAGGAACAAGACATATGAAAAATATTTGGTCAAATGGAAAGGATGACCTATGGAAGATTCATCATGGCTATCAAAGGAGGATGTTAACCATCTTGGTTTTCCTTTGAACACCTGAGATGTGATAGAGTCACTTCTCAAATTACCCTGGGTGTTTGATGCAAGAGCATCTTGGTGTAAGAGCAATCTTACATCATCCAAAAAAAATATTTTCTGGTTTCTTTTCAATAAGGGCTATTTTGTGTAGAGTTGCTATTTCTGGAAAGTTACTATTTTTAGTAAGTTTTTAGTTTGAGCTCAGAATGTTCTATTTTCTTCCCTAGAGGTTCACTTTGATTGTATCAGCCTACCAATAAAGTTTCATTACCAGATCAAGTCTAGTTTTGTAGATGTTGAATATTTTTGGTATTGGTAGCAGGGTACAGAAACTTCAAACTCAGTTTTGAAGGATTTTGAGGCTTTGAATGGGGTCGAAACCTTGGCTGCCTGGAGCTTGTGCGAGTCATGCAATGTAGAGCACTTTGTGGCATTTCCTTCAAATTTTATTTTTGGGTTTCAAAGTTGTTTGGGCCTATTCTAATGTAATAAAAATGAATAATAATATCTTTGGGATGGTCGACCTCAAACTTTAGGGTTTGATTTCTAGAATCTTCTTGGGCGGTTAAATTGCTTCTATATTGTAGGCCTGTAGGGTTGTCTAGAGCAGTTCTGGGTTATGCAGCTGAAGGCTTTGACTTGCAAAATATTGTAATACAATACCCATGTGGTTGTGCATGTTACATTTCTGAATGTGTATGTTATATTTTAAAATATTGTAATCTCATTTCATTGTGGATAATAGAAAGCCCATTTCATGTCTTTGCAATTCGTTGTTATTCTTGATTTTGTTGTCTTTTTGTTAATAAGGGGAGTACCCTTTGTCAAAATGAATTATTACCTTTATTCTTGAAATCTCAGAATCTTCTAAATCTATTTTCTCTTTTGTTTTCATCTCGGTTGTCTTTCTTCTCATCACTGTCATTGTTAGGGCATCTAGGTGCAATGTGACCAATCTTGTTATAGTTAAAACATTTCTAAGGTATCTTATCGGTACTTGCCTTTACCTCTTTGTATTCTTCTAGCTAGTAAAGCTTCAAACTCTCTTTCATTTACTTCATCTTCAACATACAATTCTTCCAACTCTTTCTTACAATTATGAAATATTTCACTTACACTACTTTCATAACCATCACTAGGCCTAGAATCTTTAGAGATTCCAATCTTCAAAGATGACTTAAATGCAGACTCAATCCTAGAAGTAGCAGGTGAAATATTATCAAAATCATTAAGCTCAAAAGAAATCAACTTACCAATAGTAGCTTCTAGTGAAACAAACATCAGACGAATGAATCTCAGTTCTTGTATTGCAAATACTCGGATGACATACATTGGCAAAAATGTTCTCAACAGATTGCTTGTAACATCTTCCTCTTTAATATGTCCTTCGGCGCCTCTTATAGCATCAATAATATCCTTCAATATTGAACTATATGGTACAATAGTTTCACCTTATTTCATTCTCATAGAATCAAATTTGCCTCTCAAATTACTTTCAGCTTTATCCTTCTGAACATGTTGATCTACACCATATACTAATGCAATATTATCCCACGTCTGTTTAGATATATCACAACCTTTAAGATCATTGAACTCCTAGTCGGTGAGAGAAGATGATATCTCAATCATGACTTGTGTGTGATCTTGCCTTTCTCTTATTTTCTCAAGTGTTAGAGGACCAAATGGTGTTGGTGAATACTCATTATCAAGATAGTATATTGCATACTCTCCAATTCCGTATAGATGCAACCTCATTCTATTTTTCCATGTAGAGAAGTTATCCCTATTAAACTTTGGTGCTTCCGTCTTATACATCTTCGGATATTTAACTCAAATCTTTTAAACTTGTCTCTTAGAGTACTGATCTTTGATACCAATTGTTGGTCAACTGAGAGGGGGTGAATCAGAAAACTATGATTTATAAATCATAAAAACTTAACTTTGATTCAACTCGGTAAAACAAAATACAGAAACAACCAAATCACCAAATAATTTCAATAACTCAATCAGCAACTTGCATAAATAGTAAATACCATGCACATGAATCATTCAACACACATAACACTTAGATTTAATGAGGAAACCCAATTTGGAAAAAACCTTTGTGGGAATTGTCACCCACAAATAAAAATACTCTTCTAAAGTATGCACGGTTAAAATCTTATCATGTTAAATATTACAATGCACATTGTTAAATGTGACCCTGTTAGGGGATTTACCTCAGATCTATTAGGATCTTCACCCTTTTAGGAGTGGCCTAGTTAAAGGGCTTTAAACACTCTTTTAGAATGTCACCTTTCTCAAAGATTTTACAAAAAGACTGTTATGTCCACTATGTTAAGAGATTTCTCTCTTACAAATATAAATAAGCCATAAATTTCTCTCTTAACCTCTTGAATTTGTTGAGAAAAGGTGGCCATGGGCATGTGTCATAGTTCTAAACTTTATCTAGGACAAAGGAATGATGACTGATAAGAGAATCAAGGTTATGACTCAATACAAACCCTAGGGTATAAAAATAACCTTGGGATATGATATGCAAGGAAGATATGACATCTAGGATATGATAGTGGGGTGCCAACAAGAAGTTGAGTCCACTTTTTGGCCAAAAAGTGGAACTATTTTTCCTATTTTTTCAAATTCATCCTGTTTGAGATGAATATTTGAAGCACTTACATATTGAATCTTTAAAAACTTCAAAAATAAAAGTTGTAGTACTCAAAGTCTACTTTCCAAATATGTAATTTATTTTAATACTCAGAAGATAAAATTTTATTTTTAATAGGCATTACTAAAACCCACATTTTAAAAGTCCTTGTTTCAAGACCATACTATGCCCGTGTACGTCAAGCAAAATTTGACCTAAATGAAACTATTTCTCTAAATACTTTTGGGAAATGGTATGTAACACGATTAAGATTGATTCCAATATTTTTTCAGATTTTTTTGTTGAATATATATATTTTTATTACGCATAATTTTTGTTTTTTAAATCTCTCGTGAATGGAAAGCATAATTTGACCAAAACATATGATTTTTTTAAATAAAAAATTAACGTATGTAGAATTGTCTCTAGTTTGATGTCATATATTTTTTTTGCGAGAAAATTACAAATAAAAAAGTTATTAAAATAACAAAATAGCCAATTATCTTTAGTTTGTAGACCTCTTTCAATAGAAATTCAATGAAAAATAGAAAAAATAATCGAATTTACAAAAAAATTACATATTTGGAATCTGCACAGTATGATCTATAATAAGTTTTTATTTTGTCAAAATATTCCTCTGAAAACATCTTCAGATATATGTCTCAAGTCCCTATTTTGTATGGACACTAGGAGAGCCTTCAAGTTGGAGGTCAAACCAGGTCCAAGGCTATAGTTCGGCTACCCAAGCCTCTTTCCAAACCAAAAGCCAACAAGAAAAGCGGGTTTTAAATTCAAAAAAAATAGAAATGGGATCTCGTTTAGTAAATTTTACCCCATTTACCTTTTCTTAAAATCATAACATATAAATGAATCGGTGGAAGGTTTTCTTTAAAAAATTATTTTTTTTAAAACGGGATCCCATTTCATTTTTCAAAATGGGACCCCATTCTCAAATGGGATCCTGTTTTGTTTTTTGAAACGGGATCTCGTTTTGAAACGGGACCCCGTTTCTAAAATTTTAGGCTCAAAATCCTGAAGCCAAACGAGACCCCATTCATTCTAAGCGGGAACCTGTTTCGTTGAGTGTGATTTCACAAATTTGGCTAAGTATGAAAGTTCCACCATAAGTGGACTCAACTTCTTGCACTTACCCAGTGCAAGGAAGATATGACTTCAGGATATGATATGCAAGGAAGATATGAATCTAGGATATGATGATGAAAGGAAGATATGACTTTAGGATATGGTATGAATCCAAGGTAATCTCCAAGAGAGCTCAAATTGAGTTGGCCCAAGTGATAAATGTCAAAAATCTTTTTTTTTTCTATTTTTCTAAGTTCTAGTAAATTGTAATTTTGAGACCTTATGAGTGGAATTAGGATATGGAACTTTAGTTGGTCCCTTATTAGGGTCGCCAAAGGAAACTATTAAGGGACTAAAACTAGAGCTCTTGGAGACCTTTCCAATGGTGTAAGTGGTTCACAATTTCAAGCACCAAGTGGAAAGTTGTGACCTTGGAAAGTTGACCTAAAAATACATATATTTTCTAGTATAATTGCTATGATGGAGGACCAATCATGATGCTAAGCAAGGAAAATCTAAGTCTAAAAATGATAGTAAATGAAAGAAAGAATTGAGCTATTATGGATAGACCTAAGCATGATGACCAATAGGGAGTGTTCTAAGGACCTAGTTTGACTAGTGGAGGGTAAATGAAAGAATGTAGATTGATTGGAAGTGATCTTTACTAAAATGAAAGGTGGGATGCAAACCTAAAGATCAAAACTAAATACCAAAGCCAAGAAAGAAGATTATGATAAAAAAATTTAGCTCTTTGTTTCAAAAATAAAAGAAGAGGGCACATAAATGTAATTTGCGTGAAATAGAGTCATATATAGGATCAAGAAGCAGAAACACAGGATGAAGTCCAGGATACAGAAACACTTGTCTAGTGGTTCAAAAATGCAAGAACAACTATAAAAAAATATAGGTATAGGCTAATAATTTAGATTTTTCTTGCAAAAATGCATGTCTAGCTTGCAGAAATGTAGGTTTAGAAAAAATGCTTATTCTAGTCTCAAAATTATAGGTACATATCTCATAAATGCAAGTCTGGTGAAAATCATTTTTTTTGCAATTTTTGCAATTTTGATTTATCTTGTGAGTGTCTTGGGGTCTTTTGTGACAATAATACACATCAAGCACAAAAATGCAATATCTGAAAGTCTAATAGTCTAAGAGAAATAATGTGTATTGTGTATGTTTAAGGCTCCTTAAAGTCCAAATTTTCACTGGTCTCAACACAAATTGAAAACACTTGAAGACAAAATTCATTCTACCTAAGGTCAAATTAGATTACTATATGATGTGGTCTAAGCCCACATGCATATAAGTAACATTCCAAAATTGATGTTTTTTTATCCTTGTGTGCATTGTCCCTCTTTGAGAAATAGGAAATCCCTTATGGAGAATAAGGAAAATTAGAACATTTTAATGGATCTAGGGAAGCTTGATGGTTAGGATGCCTACTTCATCACGCAACCACCCTTTTCTTAAAAATCTATAAATATCCTAACCAAGCCAAGAATTTCTACCTCAACTCTAGGAAAACACAAATGGTGGGTAACTTCAAGGAACAACACAATCCATTTTCACTGCAACCAATGCACCATGACTAACAAAGGAAGGCTTCTAACCAAGGTGTCTAGTGAACTTTCATTCATATGGTCATGATGATAAGTTCAATTAAGCGGTCTCCCAACCCTTAGAACAAGGGTTTTACACATCACATGGATATTGAGGGAGACTACCATATGGCACTTTATGTTGATTATAACTTTAGTCACAACCATATTTTTATATAGCAGCTTGAAAGTAGTTTTGCTTTAGTCTATTACCACTTGGGTCATACCCTTGGGTAAGTACTTCTTTCCCACAAGGAAGGCCCTCTAGAGAAAAAGAAAGACATAATTTTCTCTTACACCCAATATCCATGAAGGAAACCACAAAGCGTTAGTAGTATCAAATCAAATCTTGGATGAACATAGACAAGTTGCACTAGAATTGTTGGTTTGTTAGGGTTAGATCAAATCTGAAATCAAATAAAACCTACTCTATTCTATCACATAAACACAAAAATAAAGAGCCAAAACTTAGGTATACCTTCACAAAAATGTAGGACCGGTGAAACCCAAAACCCTACAATTAGTTATCAGTTAAGAAAAATTCTAGGATCCAAGATCAAAAATTGTATTATTAGAGAAAAAATATAGGTATAAGGTGAAAAAATGTAAGACTAGGAAGATTTGCAAAAACACAAGTTTGAGTGTAAAAAATGTAGCTTTGTTTCCTCCGATGATTATAGACCTGCAAATTGATCAAAAATTTCTAACAAGTAAAATGACATTAGTAAAGGGACTAGAGTCTCACCAAGCATGACAAAATGAAAATGATTGAAAATGACAATGTGCATAACATGTGAAAACCTAATTAAGCCCAACCACAAGCAAGGAGATCAAAAAACAATCAAGCATCATATCAAGAGAACACAAAAACATCAAACTGGTTAGATAATCCATCCAATAGCACCCATGTCTTCATAAAATGTGTGATTCCCTTATCATCATTTCTTCCAAGATCTTATGTTTATGATGAAATGTGTGTGCTCTCATTTTTGTAGCACAAAGCACAAGAAGATATGAAGAATGAAGATGGTTGATTGATCAAGTGTAATGATGGGTGTAGCAAAGTTATGGAAATATGATCTAATGATATGGATGATAATGCACTATAAAAGATAGAAAGGGCACAAGTATGCAAGATCACAATAGACTAAGAATCACAAACATACTAACTTGTCAAAGGTGTGGAGGCAGGATCTTTTATAGAAACCTCATAAAAACCAACGGTTGAGATTAAGAGGTGCTAGAAGATTGCATAGGATACAAGGTTAGATTGGTTAGGATAGGATTGGATAGGATTAAGAGGAAATAAGAAATGAGTGGCTAAGATTAAAGTTTAGGTAGAGGATTGTTGAATTTTCAAGATGCATAGAGAACCTAGACATAGGAAAGGTGGCAAAAAGTCAAATGAAGAGACAAGCAACAAGTGGCACAAACATAAAATTTAGGAGTTGATCCATGTGATTGGCTAAATATGAAAGAGGTGAATTTTATGAATTTGTAAAATAAAAATTGTGTTTATTCCTTAAATAAGAAATATGATAATGGTAAATGGGTAATTTAAATAAATAGGAATTTATATATTTTTAGACAGAAAAAAATAATACATATTTATTTAAATACTAGATGAAGAGATTAATAAATAAATTAAATAAATAATAACATTCATTTAATTAATAGTCAAATTTTGTTGTTTTCATGAGGATGTTTTTAGGTTTCTACACTACGCATGCTTGCAAAGAATCTATTTGGCTCGAGAGACTATTTTTAGATATTGGAATAAAACAACAAATAGTAACAGTTTATTGTGCCAGCCAGAGTGTGATCTTCTTAGTGAAGAACCCAAATTTTCATGCAAGGACCAAACACATTGGTGTTCAATATTTATTTTTTCAAAGATATGGTTGAGGATGGCGGGGTGAAGGTAGTTAAAACTTAAGGTAGAGACTTTGGTGAATCTTACAGATTCAATTAAGGTTGTAAGCATAGAGAAGTTCAAATGGTGTTCAGAATCTACGGGTCTCGTGACCGTTAGCAATTAAATTGTTGTGTACATATACTCCCTTTTCTCTCACAAGGTGTTCGAAAAGTGGAATATTATTAGGAAAATGTGTCTCAACCTTGCAATTACATGTGGTTACTATTTTTAGTAAGTTTTTTGTTTGAGCACAAATTTTCTCTATTGTTTTCCAAAAGGTTCAAATGGGCTAGGTAAGCATTTATGAAAACTTTCATTGCAAGATCACGTCCAATTTTTAAGATATTAAAGTTTCTATTTTAGGAAATTGCCAGAAAAAAAATTCAATTTTGGAGGCTTTAGAGGCTCCAAAAAAGGCAAAAAATATAGGTAAATGGCATAGCAATTTATGAACTAATAGAGCACATCACAAACTTTCTAACCCTTCAAATTGTAAGGTAAGATGGTTATGGTAACTCAATAGGGATAGGTACAAAAATAAGAGAAGGAAAAACAAGGAAGACAATGGGAGAAAAAGGCCATGTAAATGGAGAGATATATGAAGAAATAGGACAAGGGGAGGGGAAGAAGGGGATTGGCACAGATGAGCACACCAAGAAAACATTGAGACTAGATTGAAATGTGTGCTCCCTTGTGCAAAACACCTCCTTCTCCTCCCCCTTGTCTTCTTTCTTCATATATCTCCCCCTTTGCATGGATTTTTGTTACTCAATGTGTATTCCTCATTTTTCCTTCTCTTTTTTTTTTGTCCCTGTCCAGGTATTGGATTACCATAACCCTCTTACCTTGCACTCTCTACCATCTATCATTTTCCTCAACCTCTTTTTTTCTTTTTCTACCCAATCTCTCTCTTGTTAGTCTTCTCCTCCTCTTGTAGACCTCAAGCCCCTTTACTCATTTTTACCTTTTATTAATAATTTACTTATATATTTGTTTCTTTAATATGTTTTCATACTATTTATGCATTGTTTTGTTTTTTTATTATATTGACAAATTTACTGCTTGATATAATGTCATATATTGTATCATTTTGATATTTAGTTAGGTTTTGTTTTTGCTAATTTTCCTCGCGCCCCCTCCCTCTCTCTCTCTCTCTCTCTCTCTCTCTCTCTCTCTCTCGAGAGNCTCTCTCTCTCTCTCTCTCTCTCTCTCTCTCTCTCTCTCTCTCGAGAGAGAGAGAGAGAGAGAGAGAGAGAGAGAGAGAGAGATTTTTTATATTAACATATTTATTTTCTTAACTTATAATGGCACATTTTATTTTATTTCTTATTTTTTCTATTTTGTAAGGTTTATTTTTGTACACATACGCATATGTATCTATGTATACATGCATGCATATATGTGCGTGCGCATATGTGTGTGTGTGTGTGTGTGTGTGATCAGTATTTTTCTTATCTATTTATTTACTTATATTCTTGTCAATTTTTTATTAATTAATACTTATGTTCAACATGTTTTCTCTCTCTCTCTCTCTCTCTCTCTCTCTCTCTCTCTCTCTCTCTCGTAGTCCTTGGGGATATGGAACAGGGATTTGATATTCAAATTCCTCTTGAAATGGAGGAGACCCCTGCTACTAGTACTATGGATGTGTCGATCTTGTTAGAGGATGTTGTTGATGGCCAAGCCAAAATCTTCAATTGGCTTGTTTAAAAAATAAATATGGTGAAATAAAGTGTCAATTCCCTTAACAATAGGATTAATGAGTTGCAGAATGTTGCAAAATAGGGAATTGACAAGGGAAGTTCAAACAAGATAGTTTCTCTAATCCAAATGGTTGGAAAATATGTAAAGGCAATGAAGACTGAGCAACAACAAAAAATCAAGATGTTGGAGGATACAATACACAAGGTGCATGAGAAACTCGGGACTGTAGCTTTCATTAGTAGGATCACTACCCAAAGTAGCACCATGAGGCTCAATATGCTAAAAGAAAAAGCATGGGTCCTCAAAGTTGGTGCTATGAAGAAGGGTGAGGTCATGCCTCCTATTGCTACTACTACTAGTGATCATCATAAATTGAGCTCAGTTCCTCTGCAAGGTCCTTCTGTCATGACCCTTAGTCATGCTAAAGGTATGACAAAGCAGTTCTAGATTATCAATAACATAATAGATATGCATGAGATACTTAACTTTAGTAGTTGTGTGGGTCTTTGACCTTATTTTTGTTATTCTCTTGGTTTTTTGCTAATGGTTTGTTGTTGGGCTGCATTTGTTTATCTGTTTGTTTTGGAAGTTTAGAGATGTAAAGGGTTTCAGGGTCACTTCAAATCTTGTTTTACCTTAATGAAAAACTAAATTTTTAATTTTTTTGTTTACTTTGTTCTATTATTTTATTTTATATCTCTCTATCTCTCTCTCTAGAGAAAACGTGTTGTCATTATTTGTTAACTCTTTTGTTCATTTTTTGTTTGCATTGTTATGCTATTAGGTTTATTTTTTATTACTTATCTATTAGTTAATATGTGTTAGCATATATTTTCCTACTTTGTTAATAATTTTACTTCTTTCTTATTATTAATAGACAAGTTAATTTGTTTATTAGATATTATTCTTATATTTTTAATTTATTCATGTAGATAGATAGATACTTCTTCAATACTCTAATTTTCATTCAAGTTTCTCAAGTCCTAATTATATCCATCTTTATTATTCCTCTCGCATTTAAACCCGCCTTTGTTTTCCGTCATTCATTCCATTACTTTATTTTAATTATTTTTGTTTCTAATATTTTCTCTCATCCTAACTCTCCTCTCTTTTATAGCTACTTTTGCACTTTAATATATGTCAAACAAAAAAATATATGCATTCTAAACTTGAAGCATGTGCATCATAATAATAGTATTGCAATATAATTATAAAAGGTCTCTAAACAAATAATTAATTTCTTTTACAATTATTATATTTAATTTTAATTAAAAAATAAATTTAATTATTTGAAAATATTATTTATTACATATAGTCTTGCATAATTACATAAAATCCCATTGACTTAATCTTGAATAAAACACTACAATTGTTTTTTTTTTTTGGAACACATAACTACAATTAAACTAAATGAACATAAATATGAGCAACAATGCAAATCTTAAGTACATATCTATGACAAGAGTGAGCATTAGCTTCAATGCTCATTGTTCCAAAAGATAAAAGATAAAACTATCCATGAGAGCAAAGCATATGTATCTCCATTTTATGTGGAAACACAACACTGCAATGACAATAGCAAATCCCACTCCATAACTTAATCCAACTCCCACTGCCCACCATTGATCCATTACAACATCAACATCTGCATCTCCATCTTCATCTACACCTGTATTATTGTGATTCTTTCCACTACTTATTGATCCATTACTGAGTGTTTTAATTTCAAGGGGAGGTCCATGAAGATTCGGATTGCCTAGAAAAGAAGAAGCTTCAAATGTTGAAAATTGCTTCCCTTGTGGTATCAACCCAGAAAGCATGTTGTCAGAAAGATTCAACACTTCAAGAAATGTAAGATTTAAAAGCTGGGAAGGAATATTTCCTGATAGCTTGTTTTCTGACAGATCTAGAGATTCCAAGTAATTCATGGCTCCTAAAGATTCTGGGATTGAGCCACTCAAAATATTTTTTGATATGTTGAGAGAAATTAAACCTTTAAGAAGTCCCAGGTTTAAAGGAATATTACCTGAAAACTTATTACGCGAGAGATCTATGAACTTGTCTGCTCCTATTATCTTCTCATATAAAGTTGCCCTTCCTTTAATCCAAATTGTTACTTTATCAGCAAAGTCAAGTTCATAACTTGTACTATAAGAAAAATAACTTTGTGAAAATTGAGAATCTTGTATTTCAAAACTTTGAGAACTATTGACCATAGCATATAATTTGCTAACATCTGGAGGAATACTTCCTGATAATTGGTTCCCAGGTAAATCAAGAATTTGAAGATTTTGCATCCTGAACAACTGTGCTGGAATTCTATCAGTAAACTGGTTAGAAGCTAATTTAAAAATCCTTAGTTCCGTTAGCCTTTCAATCCAAATAGGAATGCTACCTTCAAATTTATTATTCCCCAAATCAAATACTCGGAGATCTGTACAATTTGCAATGGACGAAGGAATAATGCCTTGCAACTTGTTGCCATTAAGATTAAGGGTGCGTAGAGATTTTAGATTTCCCAACTCCTTTGGAATCTCCCCATGCAAAACATTTTGAGCCAAATTTAAAATTGATAACTGAGAACAACTCCCAATATTTGCAGGAATCATACCACTCAACTTGTTCTTCGACAAGTCCAAAATGCCATAAGGAAATGGACCTTGCATGAAACATATAGAACTTGGAATTTCTCCAGTCAAATTATTCCCAGACAATAATAGAGAGGATGGTATGCCATTTGTTGCAGGAATCGAGCCATTAAAACAGTTATCTGATAGATCTAATATTCCAGAAGCAAATTCCAGAGCAGGAAGAGAGCCATATAATCTATTGTTGTGCAAGTCCACCGCCACAAAACCCTGAGATGTCATGTTGGGTAGACAACCCTCCAGTTGATTGTTTGAAAGATTGAGATATTGAAGATCCGGAAGATCCCACAGCCATGAAGGAAGATTTCCCACCATGTTGTTATCTGAAAGATCTAGCCTTTCCAACTGATATTGCTGGGACAAAAATGCAGGCAAGTCGCCTTCTATATTGCAAGACCCCAATCCAAGGCCTGCCAAGTGGGAAAACCGAGGAACCCAACTTGAAGAGATGTTAATGAAAAGCTGATTTTGAGAGACGTGAAATTCTACAAGGCGAGTTAGATTTTCAAGTAGCTGGAGTGAAAGTTTTCCTGTTAACCGATTGGAAGAAAGTGACAGTACTTCCAGATCTGAAATGGAATTTGGAATTGTTCCTGACAGCTGGTTATGGTCTAGAACAAGCTCCCTTAATGTTGGAAGCTGACATAGAGACCGAGGAATATGACCACTTAATTTGTTGTGACTAAGATCTAGAATTACAAGCGACGAAAAGTTGCCAAAAGAAGATGGTATACTGCCCTCCAAATGGTTATTAATCAGAAGCATGGTCTCAAGATATGGAAAGTTGCCAAAAGAGGATGGTATACTACCCACCAAATTATTGTATGCTAGATCTATGGTCTTGAGGTTTGAGAAGTTCGCAATAGGGTGCAAAGTTCCTTCTAGATTGCACTGAGAAAGAGATAGCACGACTAGTGAGGAAGAATGGCTTGATATGAAAGAAAGGTTTCCTTTTAACTCAGAATTTTCTTCAAGAACAAGATTGCTCATTCTTGAAAGGGACATGAAATTGGGGGGGATGAAACCATTTAGACCACAGTTTTGGAGACCAAGTGAAACCAATGAGGACACTTTCTCAAACCAAGAGGGTAATTCAAATGGGAATGAATTAGAGCCTAAATGTAGATGTGACAAACGGGTGAGGTTTGAGAGATCGGGAATATTACCTGAGAGCTCACAGCCATACAGGTAAATCTGGGTTAGATTTGAAAGACCGCTAAGGGCTTCACCCCAGTGCTCAGACGCCATTGTCAGATTCACTCCATTCATTCCCAAGAATTCCAAGCTTCTTAGATTTCTGACCCAAACATAAAACTTATTACTACTCAAACTGTTACTTGACATATGCAAATAACGCAGGCTTGACATATTTCCCAACTCCAGGGGGACTTCGCCTGCAAATTCAGCATCTGACAAGCCAAGAAATGTAAGCTTCTGTAGTTTTGACAATTGGGAAGGAATAGAAGTACCTTGAAAGTAATTCCCGCTTAGATCCAAGTACTGTAGATGCTGCAGATTGAACAGTGACGGATGAAGCTCGCTACTTGGCGTATCTGCTTCACTTAATTCGATGGCATCAATTGTATCAAGGTCCTGGTGAATACTTACATCAAGGCGGATGACATGGGACGTATGATAATCACAGGCAACACCCTCCCATTCGCAACAGTTGAATCCCTGCCAAGAGGACAAAATGCGAGCCGACGACAAAGAAAGATTAAGACCAGCCTTGAAGTCCAGCAAGTAACTTCTCTCAGCTTCTAAGCATGCTCTTGCAAATGGCAAACAAATTATTATCCAAAACAACAAAAATGCAGAGCCGAGAGACATGTTAAAGAGTAGTGGATACATTGGATTCTTCTTGCGTGATTTGCAATTCTTCCCCGATGGGGTATAAATAATCATACAATAAAGTCAGTCTTTAGAGAGACTTGCGTAGCACGCGTTTGAACGACTCTACCAAAAAGACTTGACTCCAAAAGTCTTTTGTAGCGCGACTGACTGTTGTTTGAATGTGAAATCCACTAACTGCTCTTTCGCAGAAACACGGCCAGCCTTAAACATCACACACTAAGCTTTGACTGCTTAGGTGGATGTGGGCCCGGTCCTTCTACTTGCCCCTTCACTCCCGTCTATTTGTGCACTTTTCCGTTACCGTTTATCCCTCTCCCCTTTCTAACTATGCGTAACCGTCACCGCGCGACTTGTTTAACGGGTGCGGCTTACATAGTATTTTAACCTTTACCGCGCAGCTTACATAGTATTTTAACCTTTACCGTTACGGGTGCCACTTACATAGTATTATAACCTTGACCTTTACCCACAAATACAGTCGAGCATGGTTGTTTTACATGTTTAAGGCAGTAGGGCATCGATCACACAGGGAATACTGGCGGAATATCCTCTACAGATCTGGAGCCAGAAAAAAAAATTAGGATAGCTAGAGACAATGAATATGAAAAACCAACTGTAACAACAAAAAAAGCTAAATATCTGCAGACCTGATAAGTATATAATTTAACATAAATCAGAGGCATCCTCTGGTTCATCCTACTATAGTGCTTTGCAACACGATACACAGTCTCTGGTACATACTCCAGAACCAGATTGAGATAGAGTTCATCTTTATCAGTAGTTGAAAAGAAACAGTGCTTAAGGGAGACAATGTTCGGATGATCCAAAAGACGCAATGTCTGCAGCTCACGGTTCTTATACCGCTCGTCCTGTAAAACCTTTTTAATTGCTACTATTTCCCCAGTCTCTAAGCATTTAGCCTGGTTGAGGCAGAGAAATAAGTTAAGAAGACTGTCGAACACACTGAATAACAGTATCGATCATGTTGATAGCACGGCTATTACAAGCCCATCCATTATTAG
>MU227806.1:301913-317400 GCA_018584345.1 Thuja plicata | reverse complement strand
TTGACACTACAGATAAGTTTTTACTAATATCAATTTCATTTCATATAAGAAAACATTGTTATTGAACTGTAATTTAAAATTACATACCTTTGTCGGAAAGAAAGGGACGTCTAGAGAAATTGCACAGGATTCTTGCTTAAAAATATGAAAACACTGCTTAAAAAAATGAAAACACTGCTAAAAGAAATTAAAAACGTAAACGTTTTGGTTGAGCGCGGGATATAAGGTCCTATAAATGGCGCAATGGTTGATATAATGGTTGGTGGTTGATATAATGTTGATCGCGCATGATTTTAAAACGAACAAACGGCACGGCAAACAGAAACAAACTGCACGGAGCACAAACGTTTATGAAAGTTTAAAAGGCAGGGAAACAGTTACGGAAGCTGTTGGCGTTACAGAAGCTGACGGAGGAGGGGGAGGTAGGTGGACCCCACTGCACAGCACACTAAGCGGTCAAGCTTAGTGTGTGATGTTTAAGCCGCTCCCAGAAACACGGCAACTTTGATTCTCACTCTCTAAGACTAGAAAAGCCTAAATAGTTCTGCACTTTCACGGACTTTGTAAGACTAGAAAAGCCTTGTTAAATTGTTAAATATACACTAAGATATTAAAGTCCTTGTTTTTTAACTAGATAGGAAGGGTGAAGGGTGAAGGGTGAATAAGATATAACTTGTATGCATGGAGTAAATAAGGATGTGGTAAGGATTCTATATTAGAGAGATTGGATAGTTTTTTTTAGTCTTTAGGTTTTGGTTTAGCAACAACTCGGCTACCAACTTTGAGATTTTGGAGTGGAGGGTATCCCATCACTAACTAATCAAAATTTTAGCTATCGTGTTTTGTGTCATTAAGAATCCTTCCTTTAAGTTTCAACTTATGTGGTTGTGAGAGCCTTCACTAAAGCAACATATGGTAGATTAGTGGAGCAAAGGTATGTCTACTTATGGAACAACTATGTATTCTTTTCTTAAAAGAGAATCATTTTTGAAATATCAACTTAAGAAGTGGAATAGGTAGCTTTTAGGGAATGCCATTTTTGCTAAGATTGCTACTCACAACTATTTGGGTTCCATCACAAGGAAAAATGGGGATCATGGACTTACAGAAGGGTATCTTAGAGAAAAATATAAATCTATGAAGGATCTTGCTAAATGGGAATCACGTGAAGAGTTTTTGGAAATAGAAGTCTCAAATTGATTGGCTTTAGGAAGGTAACAAAAAAAAAATTCATCTTTAACCTGTCAAGGCTAAAAGACATGGGAATCTGATTCTTAGTTATGTCTTCCTAGGGAGATCAGTTATCTTCTTTTCAAGATATATCAAAGGAGGTTATTTAGTGTTAGGAATCACCACTTGCGGTGGATGAAGAGAATCTTATTTTGGATTGCACTCCCTTAGTAGTATCTAATGGGATGAATGAGATTCTTATTAGACCCATATCTCTTGATAAATTAGAGGGGATTGTATTCAAATGAATAAAGGGAAAGCTCTTGGGCATGATGGATTCCTAGTAGAATTCTTTCGAGAATTTAAAGAGATTATCAAATATAACTTATTGGAGGTAGCATCCAAGAATCCAAAGAAACATATACATGTTGAGAGCAATGAATTTTATGTTTCCTATGCTTATTCCCAAAAGATAATGGGCTAATTTTCTAGATTTATTTAGGCACATTTCTCTATGCAATGTAGTATATAAGATATTTGTAAGTCAATAGTGGAGACACTTATGTTGTGGCTTAACAAGGCTATTTTTAAAGAGTGGGAGGATTTGTCTCAAGAAAGCATATTTTGGATGGGGTATGTTGGAACTCTAAAATTTCGGATAAATTTTAGAGTGACTAATTTGAAAATTTCTTTAAGTGCAAGACATTGCCCCTAAAAGAACTTTTGTAAGAGGCCAACTTTGAGTGCAAGAAGAAAGAGACTTGAAGATTTTTGTGAAAAAACACTTAGGGGACATGTTCCTCACTTATCATTTAGCAAATGTAATTGGTTTCAACTCTCAATTTTCAGTTTTGATATGTTTTAGAGATAGCCTTTTGGAGGTCATTACACAAATCTGCACTTTGTACTTATTCAGAATTTTCTAAGTGACCCACTTCAGAAGTTTGTATTTAATGCCCAATTGATAGTCATGGCATAAGGGTTATTATAGTGTGTTTTAGGCATGAAGATGAATCTCTTTAACCATTTTCAGACCCCCATGAGTTTTTTTGCACAGTTTTCCAAAGCCATTATGTTTGCATTTTATTCAGTTTCTCAGAATATGAAAATGCAGAATTCTAAGTGGCCTACTTTGAGGCCTTACAAGTTGTACCCCATTCAAGGACTTGAGAAGCTGATTATTCCCTTGCATTGAAAACCTGGAAATGTACCTTCCTGAAGATTTCTAGACTATGGTCAATCCATTTGACCACTTTGCCCGACCGATTCAAAATCAGATCTCTGCAATTTCACTGAGTTTGAGTTAAGAAAATTGTTAAGTGGTTGACTTTGAGAAGAAATGATAAGTGACCATTTGATCACCAGAGCAAGGTAATTGAAGATTCATTTTCCTTATGTGAAAGTGAATCCATGTCCAAGGTTCTAGATTATAAGGGTCTCATCTGATAAGTTTTTGAAATCGGAATCAAAAGTGTTTTATGCATATTCACAGTGTGGGCAGAATTCATTTCACAAGATACTCATTTTCAGAAGGTTATAGCTTTATGTCAAGTTGTTGTTTTGAGATGCCAGTTATGGATTTCTACTCTTTGCATGTAAGTGTACTACCTGGGTCAATGGTTGAGTCTCAAGACATGGTTTGATAATTTTGCAGAAGTGAATCCGAAGTTGGTTTGCATGTGTTTTGACAAGTGCATTTGCAGTTTGTGAAAGTGGTCAACTTGGGAGATTAAAATATCTCACCTCAGGAAGCATTGTGGAGATATGTTTTTGCGGAGTGATAGTAAACATGAAAGTTTTCATGTCTTCTGGATTTGATAGCTCTGGGAGCTCTTCTAGTCAGTTTTTAAAGCTGGTTTCAGAGTCCAGATGCTATTAATCAAATCAGTTTGCAGAATTATAAAGAGTTGTTTTTAATGGCCGCAAGTTCAATGTTTCATCGTTCAATTGCACAATGGTTTATGTTTAGGTAATCTGAAGGTGCAGATTGATTTTAGGATGAAGATTCTTAAGCCGAGATCTCAGCGACGCAACATGATTTATCAAAGTTTAATAATCATTTTGTGTGGTTTTGAAACATATTGTTATTTTAAATCGTTTTGTGATTTAAATAATAATACTTGTAGTTACCTCAAAGGACATGTGGAAGCATATCTAAGACACATTTAAGGCACATGAACTTTCTAACCGAAGGCAAAGGAGAATGCGAGAGTGATAGAGCTTGGGTGTATATGCTGATCATTCTACGGAGTGAATGCCAATCATCCAGCGCAATGGAACAAAAACTTAAAACATTTTCATGCCAATAAAATTGGCAAATGTAATTGCCAAGCAGAGAGGATTGCGCAATGTTTGATGGAAGGAGGCTAGTGGATGTTGAAAGAGGACATTTAAAAAACTCAAATGCAAATACCAAGAGTTAGCAAAGCTCAAGCATTGATTAAGGTGTCTGCGCAAATGTCTCATGGAGCTTGTGCAATGTATAAGTAAAGAGATTTCGCAGGAGTTGAAAGACCAAAGCCTGCGAAGTACATAAGGAGAAGACCAGCTGCATTTGGCGTGGGCAAAAAACATGAAGCCAGCGCATGGTATTATGGAATGTCTGCAACGTAAGACAAAAGACTCTCCAAAACTTTCAAGCAAATGTTGATTGGCATGTGTAAAACCAAATCAAGAGCCTGAGTTTGTTGTTAAGAAAAGGACAACATATTGTTTTGAAAAGACAACGCATTATGTTAAAGGTTTGCGCAATGTCCAAAAGAGGAAGCTGTGTTTTAAATGTTTTTAAAAAACATTCAAGCAAGTGTATGCCAGACAAAAGCATGTGCAGTATGAAAGGAGGTCTGCGCTGGGCGTTGGAAGACTTAGATCCTGCGCATAGAAAGAATAGAAGACCAGCGCATTGAATGAAGGAGCAAAGATTTTAAAAGAAGAACATTGCAAACATAAGCAAAGTCTGTGCAAGTCATTAAGAGCAAAAGGAGCCCACGCATAGAAGTCTGGGCATTATACACCAGCACACAAAGCATCCACTGAAGCCTGCGCTAAAGCATAAAGAGCCCACGCATGGGACAAAAACATAAAACCAATGCAATTTGCAGGTGTAAATCAGAGAAGAGGCTTGCGCAAGGCATGGAAGGAAACAGCCTTCAAAAATTTCAAAAGGCCAATGCAATTTGCAGGTGTAAACTCATGGAGTCTGCGCAATGTCCAGAGGAGGCTGCGTTTTGAAATTTTTTTGGAAACACTCACTAAATTCATTACAAAAGAGACCATTCACTCGATAGAGAATTCTAGGGAGAAGGTTGTGTTTATCGATTTGGACATGGTCAAAGCTTATGATCAGGTTGAATGGTCAATAATTCAAAATTTCTCCTTGATTTTGGGTACGGATATGACTAGTTAATTGGGTGATGAGTTGCATTATATCTATTTCATATTCTATACTAATTAATAGTATCTCTTGTTTGGTAACTTAATTGGCATTCGGCAGGGAGACCCTTTGTCGCCTTATTTGTTTATCTTAATGGTCAATGACTTGGGAAGAATCCTAGAGAAAGACAAGGTGCTCCCTACTCAAATTACTTGTCTTTCAAATATGATGCTTGAGTGCAACAAATTGAATTTGAAGATTCCTATTATTTTTCATTCTTGTTATATAGTGAGTAATACTATTAGAGTTGTATGGAAAACAAGACACGTAATTTTTAGGAGGAAAAAATATCATATTCCTACTGCCAATCTATTAAATCCTTTGAGGAGATGCAAAAGGAAATCCCCTATGGATAATATGACGTTAGCTTTCTCTTTTAAATCTTCAGTGCTGGAAGAGGATTTTGCCTATGGTCTTAAGAATTTTTCTCATTCCAAGAAAAAAAAGAATGTGTCTTTTATTATTTCCTTGTTCCTTGGTTGTCTTTTGATGTCTTATTGTTCTTATTGCTATTTTTTCCCTCTTGTAACGGGCCGAGGCCCTTTCAAAACCCTTACTTATCTTAGGGAAAAATAAACAAGGTATTTCAAAAAATACAATATGATGAATAAAATTTTAAAAAATGATTTACAAAAATATAAATAAATAAACTCCAAAATTAATCTTGAAAATCTTATGAAATGAAAAGCTAATTTTTATATTGACATATACAATACTACCCTTTGTCGGCAATTGATCAAAAAGACTCATGGGTACAAGAATAGTTATCATTTTTTTCATCCTATCCTTGCAATGTAAAGAATGACTAAATACTTCTATTCTCCTCTACAACACCAAGATCCAACTTTGTCAAATCACATAATTTTTGCCTCTATAAATAGATGTTAATGATGGTGTAGCTTTCCCTCAAGCCAAGGACACAAAAAGACAACATTAAAGTAATAAGGGTATTAATTGAAATGATCAAAACAATTAAATCCTTCCTAAATTTAGTTTTAATGTACAGTTAAATCTAAAATTAATCTATAAGATTTTAAAATGTATATTAAATATTTTATCATGTTTAAAAATAAAAATAAAATTTAAGGCACTTAATAATATGCGTTATAGATTGTTAGTTTTTATCTTTTTATAAAAATACTATATGCATATCCTTTCAAAAAAGATATAATAAAAATATTTTTTTCCTAATTTCAATTATAATAATTATATTTTTTAACAAACAACACAAGTTTCAATTGAAAAAAATGTACAATAAATATTATTGATGTAAACAGCACCACCACCACAACTTTATCCATCACACTATGCCAATATTGACTACACTACTTTCCAACATCAACTACTTTGAAATCAATCTATTAATATAACAAATATTTCAATTTTAATTAAATAAATAAATAAAATTAGAACTAATATATATATTTATTATTAAATAATAGTATACATTGTTATATTAAATATTTTGACATGTGAATGGCTTTAAAAAATTTGCTTGTCAATTTACATTCACCCCATCTAAATAATATTCTCAAACATACAGCTTTAATATTCATTGAAAGATCACCTATCCCAAACTACTCCAACTCAAATAAACCTTCATTCATATTTATACATTAAAATATTATATTTTAAATTCAAATTTACCATTCTTTTTATAATTACAATTTTTTTCCAAAAAATAATTTTTGTTTCTATAGAAAAGAATTACATATTTATTTTGAAATTGAATATTTGGAAGAACTAAACCAATAACAAGCCAATCTTCAATGTATATAACAAGCTAACCTTTAAATTATGGCATTCAATGTTCAAAATGAGCCAACTCCATCATTCATTTATTACCCCTATATTGCGTGATGCAAATTCTAATCTGTGATGCAAATTCTAATCGCAATTAGGGGAGAGGACCCAGTAGTTGAGCACCCTAACTTCGCAGCACCCTAACTTCGCGCTACTCAAAATCCTACATGGAAATTTCAAATCACTCCCAGTTTTTTATAGTAGCTTACTTGGCAAGTCCCCTTCTTATAACTAAGGTTTCAGGGTCACATCATCAAATATGATGCCACATCAGCATGCTTTTGCCAAGGTGACCAAAATAGCCCCAAAAAAAGTGAGACTAATCATAGTGCATTAGGTACCCACATACTTGTCCAGCTGATGTGGCATCACACGATTGGTTGCTTTTCAGAATAAGGGACACATTTTATTCAATTATGGGTAGTCGTCATTAACAAAAAAAACTATTGGTACAATGTTGTCAAAATATTGAATATTAAATCAACAAGTGTGAGTATTAAGTTAACAATTTATATCACAACCATTGTATTCTGGGTCCTCTCCCCTAGTATCCACTCTTCTTTGAAGATAATTTTGATAAAATATATAAGTACTCTCTAGATGTAAGGGTAGCAAATACATATGAAAAATGTAAACTTATTAAATAATTATAGTAATTGATTAACAAAATTAATTTAAATAAATGAGTTTATATGAAAATAAATAAAAAAATAAATGATTTTTATGTAATATTTAATTAAATTTTTCATCTTAAAAATCATTTTAAGGGTTTAATTAAATTACAATCTTAAATTATTTTAGATGATATGTTTCATTCAGATTTGGATCTAAATCTATAGAAATAATCTTGTATGGAAATGATATAATGTGCAAATATGGTTCTAGACCTGATATGGTTCTAGGACTTATATGAAGAAATAAAAATAGACTGTCCAAATTCACATCCCAATCTTCTAATAAATAAATTTTGATAAAGAAAAGTAACGCTCACAACCTTCTACTAAATTGTTAAAATTATGTTATACTCAATCAAACCCCTGGTTATATTGATTTGACAGTTTAATTTGGACCAAAGATTATGGGCAGCAATCAAATGTGCAATAAGAGTAATAAGAGTAATATGATGTATGTTGATGTAATGCTTTAATAATGCTGCTATGATAAACAATGCAATTTTATGATGCGATTTTATGATTTCTAGGTTGTCCTTGATGATTTCAACATTCCTAAATAATTTCAAAATGAATTGATGAATCTTTCTAGACAACACAACAAATAATCAATGCAAATGTATGCTAGGTCAGTTCATAACAGCTAGTAAAAAGAAGGTAAGATATATTTTGAATTTGAATTTTAAAAATCTAGTATTGGAATCCATACCTATAAAATAATGACTCAAGCAAAAAAGCCCACACCCACAAATTTGATCAAGATGAATATGAGATCTAAGAATCAAACCAAACCCAATCTCATAAATAAAATTCACACAAAAAAATACCGATTATTAAAGACAAATTAATCAAAAGAAACCCAAAACATTCTTTTAAAAAAAAAAGATGCCACAACTTTTACAGTGAAATATAAAATATGAAATTAATGTCAAAAAGCTTATACAATCTAACATCAACTTTAATAGTACAGTAAGCAATGCCCTCATGTACAGCTAAACAGCAGACATATTCAAAAGGGAAAACAACCATCAACCATCCAGCCAACTAAAACAGAACTCATACGAAGAACACTTTAATTTTTTTTTAAAACCTCTCCCTCATTTGGGGTTCAGTTTTGGTTGGTTGGATAACTACTTACAAAATTAATCAAAGAAGATTCTGTCATTGTTATATCGATGATCATGCCAACCTTGCCCAATCCTGTCTTGTTATATCGATTAAGTCCTGTCTTGTTTCATGGGAAGCCATTCACTGGTTCCTCCAAAATAAATACGAGAGGCTCAAGAAAACAGTTAAATTTGGTCAAGCAGAAAATTCAAGAAAATAAACAGCTTACAAAATGATTTTCAAACAACTATCAAGCCCATTAATCGCCCCTTGAGTAGAAGGGAAAAATTATGACATCCTCACCAAGATGGCATTGCCATACGAGTTATTTTAGGTAATCACGAACATGATTTTAGAAAAGGAAATTGCTGACTAATCTAGCAATAAAATACAGAACTTGGCATATAAAAAAAGCAAGCCACGTAAGGAAAATCAACTCCCGAAATTACAAACTGTTATTTCATTGATTCATTAGAGTGTCCATAAGATCCAATAAATTAGTAGAGTTAAGACAAACCATATATAATTCGGGTCAAATGCACGCGTGATGAACAAAATGGTTTTGTAAACAAGTACTTTAAAGTCACGGAATCTCAGTACAACATTTGGGATACATCACTGAATCCAAACATTCTTGTATTCAGATAATACATATATTTAATTCTTCAATACCATCAATCCAATCTTTCCCAATAAACTACAAATTATCTGTAGCACACATTAATCATGTATGAAGGTAGTTCGCTGCCATCATCAACTCTAAAGTAATTTCGGGTTCTATATGGAACTCAGTTTCCTTCCCACTGTCACAAATTGCAAAAAACAAATGTTAGAATAGAGGAAACCACAAAATCGTAAGTGAGCTGAAGGAAAGTAGCCAAAATTTTGGATGTTATATCCTAAAGTCAAATTTCAAAAATATAGATGCACCGTATAACTAAAAGCCAAACCGAAATTGTCCAAGCATTTTACTCTCTAGTGCTTAAGAACTACACATAAAAGAAAGTATACATCATAGTAGCATTCCATTTACAAAGCATGACAAAAGTGTAGAGGTAATTCACTTAACCAGGTTTTAAAAAACGAGTAAGGAAAAAAGAGTATTATATTTGTAAAAAAAAGAAAATTTTGAAAATCGATATTTCATTATTATGATGTTTTATCATGATTCAACTGCATAATTTTTGAGTCAACCCCATTAATCTACTATTTGCTATTTCACGTCAAGTATAATGCATAGAGATAACAAATAAACATTGTACATTAACAAAATCTATTTGTAACAGAAGGGATATACTTTAAAAAAAAAATTTACTTCTATTTCAGAATACATGTAATAACTTATTATTCGTCTTACAGTAGTAAGCAAGCACTACCGTGATAAAAAACAACTTACCCTTTAAGGGTTGACCCAATGTTTTATACCAAACCATCATTAGGATATAATTAAAAGAAAGACTCCTCGTGTTTAAAATTTTCATTAAAAATTTAATCTATTCAATGTTAAAAAGACTGAATATCCTAGCATTAGCCATAAGCTAAAAATTTATAATTTTCCCACGTTTTTTTTCTTAAGTGTAAAAATGAGCCAGTTAAAAGCAACAAATTTGGTAAAAAATTAAGTACTTTTCAAAAAACACAGGAACAGCGTGGTGCCTTGGATAATGAGACAGGTGGTGATTATTTGAGGTCAACTATGTACTCAAGTGTAATACTTAATGCATGAGCATCCTTGCGTCGTTGGCAATCTTGCATCACCCAAAAATATTTCCCTTTCAATTTGTTCTTAGTTTTGTTTCAGTTTAGCAGTTCTGTATTTCTTGTTGTGTTCCTTGGTTTTAGATCATTTGTTGCTGCGAACCTGAAGGTTTGTTCTGGACATCATGTTTTAACTATGTCTGGGTTCGCACCTCATTTGGATACTTCGATGTGGAGATATTAAAGATTCATGGTCAGTTCGGTGTGTTCTTCATGTTCTAACGGTCAATTGGAGTTTTCCAATCTTGCGAAGCATTTCCTGATCGACGAAGTTTGGTGACTCATCTCCCGATGTTCGTGGATCTTTGGCCGATGTCTCTCTTGGATTGTGTCATTTCTACATCTTGGCAATAAGATCTTTATAATTTGGGTCCTGACCTATTTGTTGTATTACGTTTTCTTATTCTTGGAAAATGTAAATGATCTGACCGACATATGAGTTGTGAAGGCTCTATATATTGAGGCTCTTGATCTTTGTTTAAAAAGCAATGAGCGGATGAATAAGGAAGGTAACCTTGGAGGTTAGCATTAGGATTTAGACTAGATTCCTGTTGTAATCAGGCATGTATGCCGAAAGTTTGTAATCCGCATGTTGCGGTTCAATATGATGTAAATATCTGACTCTATGATAATGTGAAGATTTGTTATAGCATGTTGATTGTCTATTCTTGTTTCTGAGCTGGTTGTTTCCGCTGTGTTGACTCTTGCTGCATGGTTGGACCATCTCCTTAGGGGAAACTCCTTTGACGCAGTCATGGCAAGAGTTTTCCCAAAGGAGATGGTCCAACCATGCAACAAGAGTCAACATAGAGGAAACAACCAACTCAGAAACAAGAATACACAATCAACATGCTATAACAGATCTTTGCATTATCATAGAATCAAACATTTACATCCTATCGGCTTGCAACATGCGAATTACAAACTTTTGGCATACATGCTTGATTACAACAAGAATCTAGTCTAAATCCTAATGCTAACCTCCAAGGTTACCTTATTCATCCACTCACTGCTTTTTAGACAAGGATCAAGAGCCTCAATATATAGAGCCTTCGCAACTCATATGTCGGCCAGATCAATTACATTTTCCAAGAATAAGAAAACATTACTCGATCTGCTCTTCAACTTATCTTTTACCCTCAATGCGTACTGATAAGCATCCTCAACTGTAGAAATCCTAAACATACTCGACTCATGTCCTAAATATTAAATCTCAGCCCATTAATATATCTAGCCACCTCCTTAGATACCTCTCGATGTCCAGATTTAATTGTCATCTTATAAAACTCTTGGGTCTATTCCTTCACACTCATGTCCTTCTACTTCAAGTTCTGCAATTGCTTGAACAATTCTAATTCATAATCCTCAGGAATGAATTTAGCCTTTAACCTAGCAACCATCACTCTCCATCTAGTGATTTTCAATTCACAATGTTCCTCTCTATCTTTCTAGAATTCTTTCCACCATAAGACAGCATGACCCTTCAACTTAGTCTGTGCTAACCTAACCCTCTGTGGATCTCTAATATCTTCAAGCTCAAGTAATCTTCTAGTTCACCAATCCAATCTATCAAATCCTCGGGATGCAACAAACCAAAAAAAGTAGAAACATTCATCCTATGACTTCTACTTACTTGTGCCATAGCCCTCAACAATCTTTCTTCATCTGCGGGGATCTTAGCATCTACAGTCTCAAGATCTTTAACAACTTCCTCATATTCCTCTTCAATCTCAGGATTCCTTCGCAATCCAGTCAATACATTTCTGATCTCATTCCTCAATTCGTTTCTGAAGTCCTCCATCATTTATTTTGACCTTCTAAGGTTCATCCTTCTAGGCCGCATCTTTCCAATCCTCAGGTGCAACTGCCTCAGCTTCAGTGATCTGATCACAAGGTGTTAATTGCCTCTCACTCAATGATCTATCAGACACACTTCCAGTCTACCTCCAACTCGACGATCCGTTCACCCTTGGTATGCCTTCAACACTCCCAAACAAGTTTTCAACTAGCAACCCACTCTGCCAGATATACACTCTGCCACCCCACAACAAACACACCTAGGTCTTTGCAAGCTCGGAACTCGATCTGCTAGCACAGGAACATCAACCTTGCTTTGATACCATCTGACGCAATCATGGCAGGAGTTTCCCCAAAGGAGATGGTCCAACCATGCAGCAAGAGTCAACGTAGTGGAAACAACCAACTCAGAAACAAGAATAGACAGTCAACATGCTATAACAGATCTTCGCATTATCATATAATCAAATATTTACATCATATTGGCCTCCAACATGCAGATTACAAACTTTTGGCATACATGCCTGATTACAACAGGAATATAGTCTAAACCCTAATGCTAACCTCCAAGGTTACCTTATTCATCCACTCACTGCTTTTTAAACAAAGATCAAGAACCTCAATATATAGAGCTTTCACAACTCATGTGTCGGCCAAATCAATTACATTTTCCAAGAATAAGAAAACGTAATATAACAAATAGGTCAAGACTCAAATCATAAAGATCTTATTGCCAAGATGTAGAAATGGCAAGCGATACAAGAGAGACGTCGGTCAAAGATCCACTTTCATTGGCAGATAAGTCACCAAGCTTCGTTGATCGGGAAATGCTTCGCAAGATTGGAAAACTTCAACTGACCATTAGAACAGGAAGAACACACAGAACTGACTATGAATCTTTAATATCTCCATAGCAAAGTATCCAAATGAGTCCATATGTAAAACATGATGTCCTGAACAAACCCTTAGGTTCGCAACAACAAATGATCTAAAACCAAGGAACACGGCAAGAAACACAGAACTGCTAAACTAAAACAAAACTAAGAACAAACTGAAAGGGAAATATTTTTGGGTGATGCAAGATTGCCAACGACCCAAGGATGCTCCTGCATCAATACTACTATGAACTATTACTAAACAGGAAAATGTGGGAAATCATATAAGCTATTTAGACACTGTATAGATGTCATGGTCAAATAGGCATTAGATATTGACTGAAAGAGAAAACCACACTAAAAGTAGGCAACACAGTAGTTAATTCAAAAGGAGAAAATACAATGCGTTTAAGACATTGAGAGAGATATAGGAAAATAACGGATGATTAAGCAATAAAGAGGAAAGGACACAAATCTTACCACAAAAAGCAGAGAGAAATATTGAATTTTGAGTTTTAGCACAGAAGACACCAGCTACAAGTTTGTTGCATGAAGTGATTACTATGGCATAGGTTGGACGTTGGTGCAGTGCCCCACAATGGCACCCTTTTGTATATCGATTTTCAAAATGCTACATTACACACCAATAGTATATGGTATGTGAGCATGAAGAGAATAACAATAGCCCCTACTTGCATTGCCCACATTTAGGGGTATTTGTTCACTTGTTTTATGAGTTATTAAAATCACTCATATTTAGGAGTCATTGAAGGAGGTTTCCTATCTTATAGGATATGGAAATCCTATAAGAATGTAATCAATGATTGAACAAATCAATGAGTAATTAATTATTATTGGTGTGTAATGTTTGCAGCTGTAACGTAGCACTCCAAAAATCAATATGGTATCAGATCAGTTCAGGGTGGGACTTCCTACAGGAGCACCCAGGAACATGAAAGAACTTTGAATGTTAATCATACATGTGAGCCATATTTCCTTCCATCAATCTACGATAAATACTCTACACAATACTCACTATGGCAATTATTGAGTTTGTCGCACTGATGTGGCTGAGAAATAAGAGAGGCAACAATTATTTGCTAGCTGCAGCTGACTAAGTGAAGAGGTCTTACATTTGAGTGTTACAATTCATCATCAAGCCATGGCAGATGCAGAACCTATTGATCCTTGATCACAGTTTGAGGAGTCTTGTTAACCAAATTGACTAAAGCCACTTCCTCAGTACTAAGCATGAGGCAAGAGAAAGGAAGCAGATGAGATTGGGCACAAGCATTATACAAGGTAGTACTTCAACTACTTACCATGCATTAATAAAAGTGTTATGATGGAGATATTTTCCATTCTCAAATAATAAGATACCATGAAGACAGCAATCTATCAAAGGCTTATGTATATTGATTATTGCTATGTAATTTCTCTTTTAATCTTGATTGTTTTGTCAATGAAGATTGAGAAGGGCATACAAGCCCTTTAGAACAACCTAAACACACACAAAAGCCACGGGTGCCTTAAGCAGGGGCTATTGTTATTCTCTTCATGCTATGATACCATATTGACGTTCAGAATGCTATGTTACAACTGCAAATGTTACACACCAATAATATCATATTACTCTCATTGATTTGTTCAATCATTGACTACATATATGATTTCCATATCCTATAATATTCAACAACTCCTAAATATATGAGTGATTTTAATAGCTCAAAACAAATGAACAAATACCCCTAAATAATTATTTTCTCACCTAGAATAGATTTGTGATTTGTTACTATAATTCACTTCACACACATTATTAAACTTACCTACATGAACACTAACATGATTTCTAACATTGTAGGTCTAGACATTTATGTTTATACGTGCAAAATCTGGAATCTCTTTAGTACTGTGTTAAGCAAAAAATTCAACATTCATGTCATATTGGACCTTATTACTAGAAAAATGAGTGTTACGTATTAGTGCTAAGTGAGAATCAACTAGATGCAATGAATGCAAAGTGTTCCATTCAATCTCATGAGAGATGGGTTCTTGTGAACCACTACTCATGAAACATGAGTCAATGAGTTTGACTCAAAAAAATACACAGTTAAATCCAAATAGTAATATCACAATATTACATAATAGCTTATCAAACTACTTTAATAAAAACACAAACAGACTTAGAAGCCTATGCGTGCAGGTTTAGGGTGGATCCGGAAGCTGATGCGGACGGGTGCGGAAGCCGGCGCGGATGCCCTGTGGATGCCGCCTGGATGTGCATCACAGGCATCCGGATGCGTATGGATGCCTGTGATGCGCTTCTGGATGGCATCCGGGAGCACCTGGGCGCTGAGTGCCCAGAAAAGCAAAAAAAACTTTTTTTATTCCTTTTTTTCGCTTAAAGCACTTAAAAACATGTGCTAAATAGATTTTTTTAATCTTTCTTTTTTCTTGCAAACCCTAAAACGACCCTAAAAGAGATCTTCCAAACAAGTTTTAGTTAATTTGTTTTGCAGCAAACTTCTTTTTTCATTTGCTCTCCATTTTTGCTTGTTGAAGACAAATTGATTCTTGTTGAAAGGGATCGTTCGTAGGGCAAGGGATTGCTTCCACAAAGGCGTTTTCTGCATCTAAGGTAAGCATTTGATCCCATTCTTGAGTCTTTTAATGGATTTTTTTATGATTTTGATGAATTTTTTCAAGTTTGGGAAGAAATTTTGCAAGTTTTTTTTTTTTTTTTTTTAAAGAAGTAAAGAAACAAGTTTAGCTATCCATTTTTGTATCATGTTTTTGCACTTGTTTGGTTGATGTTCATAGTTGTTTTCTAATTTAAGTTTATTTAATTTCTTAATATCTTATTAGCAAAGCAA
>MU227806.1:269068-299793 GCA_018584345.1 Thuja plicata | reverse complement strand
GTCACGTAAGGAGGATCATTACAAGAAAGGGTCGGCCAAGCTTTGGGATGTAACCCCTGAGTGTGCAAACTTGGATGCAACAATTCAGGATCTGACTGAAATCATAGATGATGGTGATAATACCATTTGTACACATGATATTGGTGCATCTAGCACCGATGGAACCACTTTAGCTTCAAACGATCTTGAACTTGCAGCACATGGAGATGATGAGAATGTGGATTTTCTTGAGAATCCTTATGATTCTGGATCTGATTAGTGAATCTTGAGTCTCGACTCTTGATTGATGAACATTGAATCATGAACTAAGTTTTGGTTTTGTACTTCAAATTGCATTTGAATCTTGAACATGACTGATTAGTTATTAATATTGAACTTATTTCAATTTGCTGTCACGTCTTTGAAGTTTTAACTATTAAGTTGAAGTGTTGAACTATCAAATATGAAATATCTTGAATCTTGATCAATGGTGAAGTATCATACTATCATATTCATTATCAATATCAAATGATTTATTTTTGTATGTTTCTTGCATTTCTTTGCATATATATATATATATATATATATTTTTAAAATATATATATATATAAACGCATCCAAACGAACCCGCATCCCCCAAAAAAAAATTTCACACATCCGCACACCCGCATCCCGCATCCGCACCCGAATCGGTAACTAAGCAAACATATAGTGGTTCATCCCATTGTGTGATAGTTAAGTTGAGGCATTGTTGAAACTTGATGTTGCCACCAAGGTTCAAATCTCCATTGTGCTGTTGTGATCATGGTTTGAATCTTCACATTGATGTTCACTGTGCTTCAGACCCACACTGGGCTAATGTGCTTGCAGGCTTTGTGCCCGTGTTGGGATACAGAGCTCATGAATCTAGAGTATTTACGTTGATGTTGTGCATTTATGCCAAGATAAGGTACCCTATTTGTGGCCTCACCTGGCTTGGGCCAGGCTAAAATTTTTGTGCTTACCAAACACATAGGTAGATAAAACTTACCAATAGATGCCCGAAAACATTTTGATAAACAGAACAGAAATATTATCAAATCAAAAGTTGAAATATTTACATGTGGAACCAAAAAAGAAATATTCACAATTAAGATTTGGCATGTCATTGAATTTCTATTCATATATTCTTCATAGCACTTTATCAAAATTTCAAAATTTCTTGTATTTGGTCAGCCTTCAGCCAACTACTTCATTTTCATGTACTAAAACTACCTTTTGAATTTATTTTCTATTTATAATTTGCTTAGAATAAGAAATTATAGTTATCTATATCTGCGATTCAAAGGCTTAAAATCCAAAACAATAATAATGAATGGCCTAAAGAAACCAACCTGGCGAATTGCAATGACCAATAAAAGTACTGACAAACTTTTTCCAGAACTGGAGTACTTATTTCTGGAAACCTCACTTCTCCAAGTGTTGTCTCTGTAAAACCCCCTGCTTGCAGGAAAATTAAAAAATAATCAATTTTCCAAAACAGAATATGGTTTTGATCAAGGTTGGAAACTAAATCAAAATGTTAGCTCATTGGCAAAATTTAGAAATCCAAGTGCTGCAGAAAACTCAAAACCCAATACAAAAAGTAAACCGTGATGAGAGTAAAATACACCTATGTCAATTTGGATGGATGCCTAATTTTTGTATTTTAAGTCTTATTATTGACAAATTTACCATATTCGTTATGGAGAACAAAGAAATTGGTAAAATCCACCATAAAAAGAAAAGAGAGAGACCGAATTTCGAATTTTAGCACAAAAGACACCATCGAAGTGAAACTGTAAGTTTGTTGAATGAAGTGATTATTATGGCATTGGTTGGAGGTTGGTGCAGTGCCCCACAACAGAACCCTTTTGTGGGCCTAAACATATCTAAGAGATACTTGATGAGTAGATCTGTTTAATTCGGTACTTGATCAATGATAATTATTTCATCATGTTATATAAAGATGCCATGATCCTATATAATTCATGTACAGATCAACGGGGTCTATCAATACCAAGTAAAGTTAAGGGTGTGCATCATTCCATAAGAAAGTAACTGAGACAACACAACAATGAGGCGGCTTTGGTGATGAAAGCATATGTAATGTCCCATTTCTGTGTTTTTGGAATATATGGATTTTTGGTATTTGGTTCAATGATTGCAAACTAAAATAACAAGAAATGTAAATAGGTACAGTAACAATCACAATTTGGCTCTCCTGCAATCATAATATTCAGATTTGTCAATTTGAACTTCCACTATATACAAGAAACAAACTGGAAATTGATTAATGAACGATATGCAATGCTGATATAATAATACTCTGATATGGACTGCACAATACTAAGATCATTTTTCTTATTCAGCAATTCTGAGATATGGTGACATGCCTTAGAAATACCTCTTAGTACACAGATAGCAGTCACTGGCAAAGGCTGGTATATAATGATCGGACCTCCAAAATTTGCCCAGGTCTGCAGTGAATGCTCCAGCAGTCCTCCGATGTTGTGCTATGAAATCACAAGGTGGTGTTTAGGGCTTGTGCAGCTGCAGGATCAGCTTCAAAGTCTCCTCTAATAGCTGTGCTCTCTAAAAAACATTAGCCGCCCTTCTTAGTATGTAGGTATGCTGTGATTCCCTAGTGAATGTGAGGAATGTTGTGAATCATCAAGGGATTGGAGCAGATCACCAAATCAGCAATGAATAATGGCGCTCCTTGAACATTTGCTTGAAAATCTTGATCACTCAACCTGAAAGTATGCAAAAAGTCTCCAAATCAGCTCATCATGCAACCCCCGAGTGGAATTGCCAATGCTAGGGATGAGGGTTTTCATCCTCACCTCTAAAGTACAAATCCAAGAGGGTTTTCAACCTCCTAGATCTCTGAAGACGGTTAAAAAAAATTATCCTTGGATGCAAATTCTAACACAAAACTCCAAAATGAAAAATGCCAACTGAAATTGTGATACCGAATAAATTCAAGTGCCACCTTTTTAACTATTTCCAAAAATAGCCCCTTAGAAAAAAATTTCCTTTCAAAGTACTTAAAAAAACATTTTGTAATTAAGTGTTAAAAAAAGACTTTGTAAATTGATTATAATAAAATTATTAAGCTGCCCCTTAAAAACAAAATTGTCAGGCCCAACATAAAACAATATTATTATTTCTTTAGCTTTGGAAAGGGATCAGACAATCTGCCCTTCCCAAAATTGCTTGCCCTTAAGCAATTGCAAATCCTAATGCTCAAGTATCACCATGCCAATATGATGAATTCTGTTGTAGTGTCCATAAAGTCTAATCATGTGCTTGTCAAGTGAAACTTCTATCAAAAACACTATGAAGTCTACCATCTCCATCATCCATAATGTTGTTAAACAATCCATATAACTTAATCTCTTCTTCAAAGATCACATGGGCTTTGTGAGGAAAAATAATAAAGGAATGTGCATAATTTGCAAAAATATAAATGCAAATCTTTGGGATGCCTGTGATGAGATGCACGATTGTACCTTCCCACCTTTGACTCAGATTAGGCAAGCAATGCCACTGATCAAAAATATGTTCTTTGGTGTGATGACAAGTAATGCCTTCTCCCTAAAGGCTAAAGCTTGAGGATACAAGACCAAGGGTTGCCCTATGTACTCATTATCATTTTTTGTTGCACCACTTGACAACTCCTATCTGATAAAGAATTGGAAACACTTTTTGAGCTTCATAACCAAAGCCTTGAGATTCAATGGGTCCTCCAATGATGTTGTAGGCTGTCGCTTCAAAACGTGCTTCAAATCAAATTGTATATAGGCTGGAAACAAGTTACAAACTTACAACAGCCACAATTCACAAGGAATTTCACCCAAATCAATAGTATAGTGGCTGAAATGATTGTTCCCATTGGCTGAAACCTTCTAACAACATCATCCAGCAAAGAACTCCTTCAAAATGTACAAGCTTGCAGGCTTGCAGCTGTTCATGACTACTGACAACGATCCCGAATCTGATATTTTCAAAACCAGTAACATAACAATAGTACAGCAGCTGCAAAACTAAAACTTCCTAGCAAAAATTAAAAATGTGAGCAATCTACAGGCTGAGAAGAGCCATACAGTGAATGAAAATACTCCATGGAAGTCACAAACTGAAAAATCCTCCTTCCAGTCTCTGAAAACACTTGCAACAGCATTTGTATGAGTGCAAATGAAGTGAGGTGACAGCAGATAATGGTGGTGACAGCAGCATCAAGGCTTGAAATTAGATTCATAACTGTCCTGAGTGTGTTTCCTCTACCATTTAAAGGTAGGATGCTATCACCAATTATTCCCTTCATACCTTGTTGGCGATCCTTCGCACAGCTACCCAAATATAAAGTTACTCAAAGTTCATGTTGCATTACTCTTAACATTCATATGAAACTCTCCTTGTAATCTTCTTGCGGTGCTTCCAATTTGCTCAATAGGAAGGATACATCCAACAGTAACACAATTCTCCCTTAACTCTTGATGGCTACCTCTACTCAACGGCAATCTCTGAAGTGTGATACCAGGCACCATACAAGGCTATTCCAAAGTAGACAAAAAATCATCATGTGAAAATATAGCACCTCTAAAATGTAATCATGGTTTGATGCTCCATCCTCTTAACCATGACAACTTTAGGAGCTCCTTCTCCTATGCCATGAAGTACTACCTTTTTACATCAAATTTGAATTTAGATCATAATTTGATAGTTAAAGGTGAACTCTCCATGCGAAAATAACCATTGCATACCCAAAACCATGGCCATTCTACTAATCCCGCAATATAGAAATCATAATGCATTTCATGCATTCCCAGGGTAATGTTGAGCTACCTTATTTTCTATCTGCATGAAATGATGAAGCCATCCGCAACTATGACATTGAATCCCTCAAAAACTATTGCATCTAGTCCTCTCCTAGAAATCAAATCCTCATCTATGAAATTATAAATGGCTCCACTATCAATTAACATGATAATCCTTTCCCCAAGGAATCCCCCACCAACTCTAAAAGGATGATACTTAGGTGCAACAGAAAGTGAGGCAAGAGTGTTCAAGATCCTCTAAATCTGGTTCTTCCTTCGGAACTACTTAATGTGGATTACCTATCCTACCAACACATAAATGTTCACAGTTCCATGGCTCCTTGCAAGAGAAACACGATTTCTTCCTTGTAAACTCTTTTTATTTTATCTTCTTTGTTAAAACTTTTTGGCATGTCTTTTGGATGGGGAACTACCTTCAACAATGGTTTCTTTTGCAATGCTAGAGGTGGTTCCTTAGTCTGAAATTTGATTTCAGCAACTGAAGTCTCCAAGTTCAATGCTCTTTTGATGGCATCCTATAAAAATTCTAGATCAAAATCCTTAACCAAACCCTTAAGAGGTTTAGCTAGTCCTCCTATAGATAACACAATAAGTCTCATTTCTATCACATTTGGTAACATCACAAACAATCTCTAAAATTTTACCACATGATTTTCCACAATTCCCTCCTGTTTCAATTATGGTAACTCATTAAATGAAGCTCTGGATCCTTCTTATCAAATCTTTTTGTCAACCTTTGACTAGATTCTTCTAAGAGGGTAATGGTGACACTATGCCCTTGTGTAACTATACCATGGTCCCACCACTAATGAGCTACACCCTCCAAATGAAGGGGTGGCAAACTTAATTGTCTCTTCTTTATACATAGGTTTTAATGGAAATTATTTATCCATCTTCTACAACCAATCCTAGCTCAAGATTTGTTTGATACATCATGTGTAGATATAGTAATCTTATCCAATCAATTTCTATGTCTTTACAGAGCTGATCATAATGATATATGCCCTTGTGTAACCATACCATGGTCCCAACACTAATGAGCTATGCCCTCCAAATGAAGGGTTAGCAAACTTAATTGTCTCCTCTTCATACATAGGTTTTAATGGAAATCATTTATCCATTGTCTGCAACCAAGTCCTAGCTAAAGATTTGTTTGATACATCATATGTAGATATGGTAATCTTATCCAGTCAATGTATAGTCTTTGCAGAGCTGATCATAATGAATCTCCTTCCTCTATTCCATGCTCATTCTTTATCCTTGAATCATAGAACTCACCAAAGGATAGGTCGTAATGGATTGCTTGACTTAGATATTATATTCTTCATGATATTGTACCATGTCCTCTTCCAATGGATCTACTGTGTCGGAAATTTGTCCAGGAATTCTTAGTGGGATGATCGATTGAAATAAATTATATTTGCAGCAATAATTAAGTTTAGAATACAGAATAGCATCATATAATAAACAAAACTGCCATAAAATTCAAAATTACAACATCAATTAGTCAAACATGAATGCCATTATATGTATTCATTGTTCAAACTTGAACATTAAAATTAAAAATAATATCAACGAACAACTATCAAGATTCAAGTCATGAGTCTTCAAAAATATCATCATCATCATCATCATCATCAATAGTAGATGATATTGGTACTGGTATATTAGAAGAAACACAAATAGTGCCATTGGCTCTTGCATGCTCGCTATCTGGCTCCTCCTCAAGTGTAATGTGTTAGGAAGTGGAAGCATACAAGTTATTATGCTTTTACTCGATATCATATGCCTGTGTAACCTATGAGTTAGTGCAAAATGAAGTGCAAGTTGGCATGTTGGCATGCATGTACACTAAGTCCGCTTCCTTTCTTGAATGTTGTCGATAGTATGAGTGGATGGATTATGTGCAGCAATTCATCTTAGATGTAGAATAACTAGCAACATATTTAGACAAAGTTAGAGAGTTAGAGTTATATATTTTAAATTTATACATAAAACTTAAAAGATAAAAAGTAAAAGTATATAAAACTTACTTGCAATAAAACTTTGATTACGAGAGGTTGTAGGTATTGGTATGCTTGATCTTGGAAGTACCTCTAGCTATGAGCATCCTTCTTGAATTTGTCATAAAAAGCCTCAATGATTTGACCATTGAAGTGTACAAAATCAATGAACTTAGTCTTGACTGCATCTTGCAAGTCAACGTCAAGAAAGAATCTACAAAATTCTACCTTGCAACTTTTGTTGACTTCAAAATCTCTAAATGGTGCAACCCTTGTTGTCACAGAAATGATCTGAATAGTATAATATTTCAAACTCAATGAAAAATTAAGAAGATGCATGTTGTTGTGTTCTATCTTGCTCCAAGTGTACTTGTTTGAAGAAAGTATCTTTAGGATCTTTCTCTTTTGCAGTTATAGTTGTTTGATTTTCTCAATCGTTGAGTCATCCCACCATAGATCTCTTCCAAACAAGGCTTATCTATGTTAGTATAACAGAACATAGTGACAACGGACTGGGTGAAACTTAGAAGACATTTGTACATGATCCCAACAAATTTCATCTAGGATCATTTGCTTAATATTTGTTACTCTCTCAGTGTTGGATCGTCTCCATATGGATCAATTTTGACTGATGATGGTTGGCATAGCCCCTGCTGGAGACCCTAGCTGAAAAGAGAAAATTGTCTTAAAATAAGACTTCACAATTTTCTTTTATTCTTTCGACCACTGCTGATTTACCAAGCCACAAAATGGCATCATAGTTGAGGAAAGGAATCACGATGAAGTGTTTTAAGAGAAGCGATTAAATAACAATTTATTTGTTAAGGAGGTGATCACAATTTCAACTAATAACTAATGACTATTTAGATGCGATTAAGAGTTGTCAATAAACATAAACAGGTTGATAATGAAGGGATGTGATCTGTTATGAGACATCCCTTGGCTTTCAAACATTGAAACTCTACAGTCTTATAAGGTATTTAATGAAAACCAAATCCATCCTCTCAGCATCATCAACAAGAAGAAGACACAATAAGAAATTACGGATTACATACTCAGACCTGTGATCTGGGAATGGATATTATATGGCACATACAGTACATTAGAAATTTATTTGTAATTATCTTTATTGAATTACATATGCAGTTCTGAATCATGATATTATGTGGTTGTTCATTTATTGATATATGTACAGTTCTGACTTAATCTATATTGCATTTTGACCTGAGAATATTTTATCATAAGTTTTGTTGTGTGAAATACTGTATGTACTTTCTGAATGCTGTAATCAGCCATGATAAGGAAAATGAGGGTATCACAGATTGGAGGAAACGATGATGAGGTCACCTTCCAAGCACGTCACCTCAATGATGTGACTAAGGAGTCCCATGGGCCAAAGGGGGATAAGGGACTTCCTTTGGGCTTAGGAAGGAGGAACTACCAGGATACCCTGCTGTGAACATTCCTCGTAGCCTCTATCATGGTGAATAAATGCATGGAGATGCTCAATCATTGGAGATAAGGTAGAAGTGACAAGATTGAGGGTAATGGTGATAGGGCACTACATTGGGTACGCCACCTCATACATAGTTAGCACAGGCCAGATGAGGCCAAGAGGGACAATGTATCTACTCTTGGACCTAGGATAAGTAGTCACTAAGACACCTCATCAAATCAACCTACCTTATTACTCCTATGATTAAGACATCTTAAATCTGATTCAAGCAATCTATTGGTTTAATCTGCATTTCTAATATATGTTTATTTCTAACTCAAGGATGTCCAATTATGATTTATGTTTACAAATGATTCCTAACTTGCTTGCAGGATCTTAATCAAAGCAAAATGGTGTCTTCAAAACCCTACTAGCTTTAAATAATTGTAATCTAGGGCAAAACTAGTGTACTCATAATTTGGGGACATTACAATTGTGCTAGAAAGCATCCCTAAACCTTTACAAATCATTTCAATATGATTGTGTTGGAGGCAAAATGGGTCTCAACAACCTACTCTAAAATCAAAGTAAAAGAAATTTTCAACAAAAAGGGGAACATAATTAAGTTTAAAAAAATAAATTACTAAAGTGAAACATAAACATTAATATTTTAAAGTGTTTCACTTAACTTCAACAACTTCAATTTCAAGAATTATTTGAACATGACCTGTGATATGGGGATATAGGGTGGTTGGTGATGAATATTTGGATCTCTTTAGCCTTGACTTACATTTGTTTAATCCAATCAATTTGGGTGCCACTATTTTGTAGCATACGATTGAGGTAGTGGGCAATGCAAGGTGTTCAAGAGTTGTGCAAATAATATTCCTCAGCCTATAAATAATTGTTCTAAATTAACAACATTTCAAGGCCTTGCCTTCTCAATGGCTGTTATGAGAATGCTAGTGATAAATGCACCATCTTTCACATCTCCCTCACAATTAGCGCAATTAAGAACATTGCTCCTTAGGATAGATTGCAGTGATATTGATCAACGATATTTTTTGCATCCTTTCCTCCATCAGAAATGATGGTCATAAATGAATCCTTTGCAAGCTTCACCTTCATTTTGAACTCGAGAAAAACTTACGAGGCTCTAAAGGGTATGAGAATGCTAGTGATAAATGCACCATCTTTCACATCTCCCTCACAATTAGTGCAATTAAGAACATTGCTCCTTAGGATAGATTGCAGTGATATTGATCAATGATATTTTTTGCATCCTTTCCTCCATCAGAAATGATGGTCATAAATGAATCCTTTGCAAGCTTCACCTTCATTTTGAACTCGAGAAAAACTTATGAGGCTCTAAAGGGTATGAAGCTCATACCCTTTAGAGCCTCATAAGTTTTTCTAACCAATTGTTGCCAAATGGTGAACAAACAACAATGAAAGCCAATCCATTTCCTTATATGCATCTCACAATGTATTAATCGGCAAGCTCTTAAGACTTATTGTAAAATGTCATTTTCAATAGTCCCTTTGGGCTTATATGTGTGATGACCTTAGGTTGTTTGTAAGAACCCTTCACAGGCTCTGCTACTGTACTGGATGTTTTTTTTGTTTGTTTGTTTTGCAAATTTATGTTTTTTTTTAAATTCTTTCAATAAGGGTTTTGAATCAAACAAATGACTGAAATAAAATCAGACTATTGCTGCAATTTTATTTAAGTTCACCATGCAACGCTAAGTACAAAGATAACTGATTCCGGCGAATAAACATAAGCAAAAACGAGTTCTACAAAGCATAAAGAACCTGATTTATTTCAGAAGACGCTGCTGCAATCTTATTGTCATGGTAAGGGCTGAGATTTTTGACCCTCGTTCTTCACCCCATCCCTTTCCTTCCAAACTTCTAACCAACAAGAATAACTAGTAAAACTTGATGTGGTACTGTTCATGCACTATAGCAGCACTATTCACGGTACTGTAGCAAAATCACTATTCACACGCATTGTAGCAAATTTACTATTCACGCGCACTGTAGCAAAATCACTATTCACACGCACTGTAGCAAATCACTATATTGAAGCACAATAAGAATCTCTGGATGAGACTCTCCAAAATACCAGATTCACCAGATATTTCACTGGCTCAAATGGTTAACACAGAAGAAGACTACATTTCTCCAATGGTGAATATTGAAAACCCTTGTCCAAAGCTCAGAGCAAGAAGCAATAATCAATAAAATTAACAATGGATAGCTCATTCTTCATTTCCCAAGCAAATATAAGCCTCCAAAACCCTAATCGAAAATCCTCTTCAAGGCTGCGATTTTATTTAATGAATAAACATTAAATAAAAAACATTAACATTTAATTGAATTAGACTTGGGGAAAACTTTTCATAATTCTCCTCCAAAATAATATACTCAATTGGCCCCATTCGATGTGTTATAAACCCATCGCTTAAGTGATTTAAATATAAAGTCAATTTAACTTTATATTTAATCATTAATCATTAAACATGTTGTAATTCACTGGAATAATCATAACTCTCTCAATATTTTAGAATCTGGCCAAACCGTTTGAAACTGGAGTCCAAGAAATTATTTCCCATGTGCCTGAAAAGACATGCTAAAAATAGCAACTACTAAAAATAGCAAAAATCACTCAAATGAAGCCCAAATCAAACTCTCTTAGCCCAAACCAACCACTGAACTCTGTGAAAGCCAAAACACTGAACAACCCAAACCTCTTTTGTCCAATCTAACCCCCTATTCATCTGCAATAGCCTACGAGGGACAGAATAATAGCCTACGAGGGACAGAATAATAGGCTAATCCCTCAAACTTTGATGCTCATAAAAAATGGGGGCATTACATTGTTCTTTAGGTGTAGCTGAAAATGGTGGCTTTCTACCACAAATTTAGAATTGGATATGGGAGGAGGGGGCTTGATTCATTGAGATCCTTCATTTGGAAAGTGATGGTTTGATTAACAATCTATTGTTTTGTTCTCTTTTCCCTATTCATCAATGTATATTATGACTTCCTTTGATGGAAATTTATCACAAAAGATGATTGTAGGCTGTGCTATTGCTATCAAGATTCAGCTGTGTAGTTTTTCAGCCAAACTCATTAACCCATGTTTCATGAGAGATGGGTTCTTGTGAACCTCTACTCATGAAACATGGGTCAATGAGTTTGACTCAAAAACCACACAATTGAATCCTAATAGCAATATCACACTTTGACTTGCTGTGGAAAATATCTCCTCCTTATCAATGATTATAGGCTATCAGGATGAATGTGAAACTTAGTAAGAATATGAAATATCCCAAACTAGGATATTGTCTCAAATCTGATTTGGGTTTTCAATTTTACCATGTTTTGCTTCATTCCATTGCAAACTGAAAATCTTTGACATGAACCAAAAGTCTTTGACATGTAACTGAAAATCTTGACATGCAACTGAAAATCATTGACATGCAACTAAAACCCTCACAGGCAAGCAGGGACATTGTGAACTTATACCACTAAAATATCCTAACTGGCAGCTCTTATGAGAAATACAAAGATTTTCAAAGATTTATCACAAAAACCACACGTGATAGGAAATTCGAACCTTATGCAAATATTATGGAATTTTCATTAATTTGCATGGAACCCACTTACATTAAACAACTTTTAATGTCTACTAGACATTAAACAAAAAATATAAACAAAAAGCTCTTACATACCAGATTGCACCACCATTAAAGAGAATACCATTGTTTCTTTATGAATTGTTTAGCAATGATAAACTAGGAGCATGCATTGTGATACCTTTGTTGATAAACTGTTAACAGCAGACTGTGATTTCAATGCAAGCTGTGATTTACCCTCACAATTTGATGGCTAAATGATACCTTAATATTTTGAAGTTGAATGCTCTGATACCACTGAAATATCCCAAACTAGGATATTGTCTCAAATCCGATTTGGGTTTTCAGTTTTTGCCATGTTTTGCTTCATTTCATTGCAAAATAACATGATGCAAACACGTAAACTAAACATGCAAAGGAAACGATATAGATTTTCAAGGAAATAAGCGATTACAGACACAAATCTATGGATAATGATTCTGATATAAAACATGCATGGTTGTTACATCAAATATATTGTTGTTACAATGCTAGAACATGCATAAATTTTCCTCCAAAACCTGTTTACAACAATGGAAATTTGCTCAATGATGAACCTGGAGTGAGTCCACCTCTCACCAACCTACAAATATCCAAGGGTTTCCGTCCTCAGATATGGCTGCTACTGTCAAACCAGCAACAATGGAGAAATTATCAAGTAACAAATCAACATTTCATCATAGAATGAAACTCAAAAACCTCAATCGAACCTTTTATAAGAACCCCCAGCCAAAAAGCTATCAATTTCCTTGTTCTAATTCTTTTATTTAGCAACTTAGGCAAATATTATTATTTGCTCCATTTAATAATTCACCCTCATGGCCTAGGAAAGACCTAAGCCATAACTTAAGTTGGCCCCTTTTTAATAATTGCCAATCAATAACTAAATTTATATTAGCAATAACTATAGTTTTTTCCTCCTTTTATTTAATTAAACACTTAATCCCCTTTATTAGCTTAATGTTTTAGCCTATGGAGAGAATAGATAATAGGCTAGCATTAGTATTTATTTATTTATTTATTGGTGTGTTAGGCAAAAAGGGGACATTACAGAATATGTTGAACCCAAAGGACCTTAGTGGTGGCATTAGTTGTCATTTGATACTCATTCTCTGTTGATGAAAGAGAAATTATAGATAGTTTCTTGCTCCACCAACAAATTGGACCTAAACCAAGTGAGAGCCAATACACTAAAGTTTACTTACAATCTTGAGAATTTCCTACTCAATTTGAATTTGTGTCCCAGCAAGTGAATTTCCACGCATGCTGCATATTCAATCACATAATTGCGAGTATCCTGCACATACTGGAGTATTTGCTTGGTTTCTTTTCAATGCAATTTATGTTGCTACTACATGAATTGAGAAACCAAGCCCACAACATAGAAAGGTCAAGCCTCACCTAAGTCAAGTATATCCATCAATAGTGTACAATAGTGAGACTCAAGTTTCACCCTTGAAAGAAACCGAGTCAATGTAGATTTACAATCAATCATGCAAAATTTGGAGATATCTAAAGATGACTGAGTGATATCAACCTCAGAAAATAATGCTCAAGGCCTAAGTCTAATATCAAAAGTCAATAATGAAGAGTAGTGTTCACTGCCTTAATAGTGGATGAGTGGCTCCTTGTGATCATCAGTTATCAAAATATAGAACCAAAGATGTTAGAGTGTCATCCTATTGTAATATGTTGGATCATAGGAACACCAAGTGAACACAATTGATAGAAAGGAGTCCATTTTGGCACAACAAGCACGAGGGGCCTATTTGAGGTTGTGGAGAGGCTTTCAAAGTTAGAAAACTGGTGAAATCTTGAATGAACCCTTGCGGCTGCTCCATGTAGATATACTCCTGAAGGTGGCCATGAAGAAAAAAACTCTTTGCACATCCATCTGATGAACATCCCGACAATGGGCTGCAAATATAACAAGCACAAGATGGATGGAATTCACTTTGGCAATTGATGCAAAAGTTTTGGAGTAATCAAACCTAGAAACCTAGGGGAATCCTTTGTTGACCAAGTGGGCTTGATTCTTGTAAGTCATCCGATTTTAAAAAAATTGTCCAATAGGTCCACTTGCATTGAAAAAGTTTCCTTCCCTTAAGAAGGGGGAACTAAATCCCAAGAATGGTTGCTCTCCAAGTACTCGAACTCTTCCTCCACAATACTGTCTCACTCAAGAATTCTAAGACAATGGAAAGATTGGAGCTTGCTATGATTGAGATTCTTGTTGAATAGAATATACAGTTTCTATCATTTTGGCTTTTTGTTTTTACCTTCCTTTCACTCATTTGCAATATTGGGTGGCTTCACAACCACCTCCCTTTCCCCAAAAGTAGAGAGAGGGCGAACGAATAAGAAGCTCCCCCAAAGTGGACACTTGTTAAGATGAAAGAACTTGCTTTCAGTGAAGGGTTTAATGAAGAAGCTCCCCCAAAGTGACACTTGTTAAGATGTTTGTCATCAATCAACTCTTGGATGTAGTGCATCTCAATGTGTCTAATCCACTATTGATGGATTGGATTTTGTGAGATTTGTATCGCACTTTGGTTATTACAAAAGATGATTGTAGGCTATCTAAATGGAATATGAAACTCAATGAGAATATGTTGAAGCCAAATGACCTTTGTGGGGCATTAGATGTCCTTTGATACTCATCTTTTGTAGATGAAAGAGCAAATGTGTACGATTTCTTGCTCCACCAACAAATTGAACCTAAACCAAGTGAGAACCAATACTTTGAAGTTCACTTGAGATCCTGATCTTGATTATTTCCTACCCAAATTGAATTTGTGTCCCACCAAGTGAATATCCACACATGCTGCATATTGAATCGCATAATTGTGAGTATCTTGCACATAGTGGAGTATTCACTTCGTTTATTTTTAATGCAATGCATGGTGCTGCTACATGAATTGAGAAACCAAGCTCGCAACATAGAAAGGTCAAGTCTCGCGTGAGTTAAGTATATGACTCTGCCAACTAGTTGGTGATACAAAGTAGCATCCATCAATGGTGTACAATAGTGAGACTCAAGTTTCACCCTTGAAAAAAATTGAGTTGATATAGATTTACAATCAGCCATGCAAGATTTAGAGATGTCTAAAGATGACTAAGTGATCTCAACATCAAGAAGAAATGCTCAAGGCCTAAGTCTAATATCAAAAAACAATCATGAACAGTATTATTCACTACACTGATGAGTGACTCCTTGTGATCATCAAGTTATCAAAATAGAGAACCGGAGATGTGAGAGTGTCATCCTACTATGATATATTGGATCATAACTGCAAAAGTGAACCCAACGATACAAGGAAGGAGTCCATGTTGCCATAACAAGCTTGAGGGGCCTATTGTTGTAGAGAGACTTTCAAAGTTAGAAAACTAGTAAGTTATCTTGAATGAACCCTTGTGGCTGCTCACTGTAGATTTCCTCCTGAAGGTGGCCCTAAAAAAACACTCTTTGCACATCCATCTAATGAACTTCCCAACAATGAGCTGCAAATATAACAAGGACAAGTTGGATGGAGTTCAATTTGACAATTGATGCAAAAGTTTTAGAGTAATCAATCCCAGGAACCAAGGAGAATCCTTGGTGACCAAGCAAGCTTGATGCTTGTAATTCATCCCATTTTAAAAAAATGTTCAATAGATCCACTTGCATTGAAAAAGTTTTTCCTTCCCTTAAGAAGGGAAACTAAATCCAAGAATAGTTCCTCTCCAAGGACTTGAACTCCAACAGTGTCTCACTCAAGAATACTGAGGCAATGAAAAGATGTGGAGCTTGCTGAAATTGTGACCATGAGTTTCTAGTATTTGAAGCATCCCTAAACTAGTTGCCTGTTGAGTGCAATGTTTGACAAGCCCAGAGAGGACCGATGGTTGAAGAGTCTGGAGGCAAATCATCAAGCTCTAAATGATGACTAGGAGAGGAGGAAGGTGAATCCTCATCATTGTTGTTGCCATCTGAAGTGGATGAAGAAGACTTCTCAGCGTGATGAGGAGGATTTCAGGACCAAGAGGATTAAGATCCTCTAAAGAACTATCATCATGCTGCAATGTCTCCAACGTGATAGTAGATGAAGAAGTAGGAAAATAATTGGAAGAACTCTCATCAAAATGAACACTCCTCTCTATAAGCATATGTCAGCTTAATTTGGACAAAATAGATGTCAAATGAGCTCTCTTGCTGTGTTTTTGTGATTGCACATATCTTCTCTTCTACTTGTGCTCTCTGTTTCCTTCACAAATGGGCCATTTTAATTTTCTAGGTAACTCCATACAACTATGCAGCATGGCATCAAAATGCAAGACATACTTTAATGCAATGAGGTTCTATATTGTGTGTTGAACAAAAGGCTGACTAACCCAAATAAGATCAGGAAAAGATACAATGGATGCTTGAATGTTTTAAAGCACTTCAATGTCTTTTCAACTATATTTCCTTTGATCTTATATTTCAAATTGAATCTTGTATAAATTTGCATGTGGCTTGGAAAAAACTAAAATCATTGTACAGTAAAAATGATGATGTCAGTGGCTATCACATTGACAACAATTTTATGAGTCTTGATCCAAAATTCTTGACAACATCCATATTAGAAATTTGTGCAGAGTTATAGAAGCCAAACTGAAAATTTTACACACTATAATATTTGTATCTAAATTCTCATTCTTCTTTCAATATACATTACATATTTATAGGAGTTTCATTTCCCACTTTATAGGAACCATTCCTACAACACTGCCTTTGAGTTGTTTTAATAACTCAAACTAACAAACCCAATGAATAATTATTATTCTAACTACCAGAATGATGTAATATTCCCATCATCCATAATAAATATGTGAGTTGTTATTACAACTTACTTTACATCATTTATTCACACAAAAATATTCTAACCCATGTGAACACTAACGTGAATTACCCCCCCTTAGTGTGACCATGTGGAGAAAGCACATCACACGAATTGGAAAGAGAATCAATCGTATGCCTATGGATACTTTTAGGTCTGCATACTGCTATTTAGATTTTACTGCGCATGATCACCTACATATGAGAGTTTAATCCCCTCTCACTTTCAATGAAAAAATCAGCAGATGACCAAACTTCCACAATGTCTTGTAGAGGATCTCTATAGCCAACTACTTTCATATACAACTGTTTACAACATCAACGATGTCCATATTCTCCTCCTTTCAAACTTTAGCACAGGAATGTTTTTAGTGTTCTCAATTGTAGCCAATGTGTTGATCATTGCCACTTGATCTAACAGCATAGGAAAGTGTGATTTCCACTAGATGTTACCCTTGACTTTTAGTCGATTTGGAACAAATAATTTTGTCACTAATACAATTTCCCAACCCTGTCAATAGTGATTGACGAGAGGTTGCTAAATATCCTCCAACCTCTTGTGCCTCCATCCTCCAATTGGTTTGCTACTTGGCAATCCTAGTTTTGAATCTTAATTTAGAAAGCCCCCCTCAAAATGGATGTCATGTACAAGCGCTAATGCTTCCAATTACAATTGAAGCAATTATGATATCTGACACTTATTTGTGACAGATATACCTTTGATGACACGAGAATTAATGACTCGTTTTAAAATAGAACCTATTCTAAAAAAAATACAACTTGACTTTGTCAATACTAACAGCTTGATAATAGAACAATAATATCCGACTAGATTATTTAAACAAAATAAGACAAATGACAATGCTGTCATGTCCCCCTCTATAGCTAGAGAATTAATAATATTATTTTAAGCTGGGCTTGGCAATATTATATTTAAGGGGAAACTTAATAATATTATTCTAATAATTTTTTGAAGTATTTTTCTAAATGCTTAGTTACAAAAAGTATTTTCAAATACTTTGGAGTGAAATTTTAATCCAAGAGCCTGCATTGGAAAGTTTTAAAAATGTGGTACTTGACATCATTTGGTATCACAATTTCAATTGGTGTTTTTCACTTTGGAGTTTTCTGTTCGAATTTCATCCAAGGACGAAAACCCTTGGCTGTTTCCAAATACCTAGAAGGACTAAAGTCCTTTTGGATTTCTAGTTTGGAGGTGAGGACGAAAACCGTTGCCTCTAGCATTGGCAATTCCACATGAGGGTTGCATGATGAGCAAATTTGGAGACTTTTTGCATACTTAAAGTTGAGCAGTCAAGATTTGCAAGCAAATATTAAAGGAGCACTGTTATTCATGTCTGATTTGGTGATCTAAATCAATTCTTTGATAATACACAAGATCCCTCACATTCATCAGGGAAATTGCACCACACCTACATACTTAAAAGGGAGACTAAGATATTTTAGTGAGCACATTTGTAGAGGAGACCTTGAAGCTGATCCTGCAGCTGCAGCAGCCATAATTGCTACCTTGTGATTTCACTGCACGGCATTGGAGGGCTGCTAGGGGATTTGCTGCAGACTTGGGCACATTTTGGAGGGGCGATCAGTATGTACCATTCCCTACCAGTGATGTGCAACACCCATTTATGTCTTACAGGAGACTGTGGAAGGTACTGCCTGGTCTTAGATCTCATACAGATCTGCTATCTCATCTGCTACAGGTATCTAAGTGTACCAATACTCTTCTGTGTGTGAGATGCACAGTGTAACAAATCTCATTGCAGCCTACACACTGGTCTTTGGTTAATTGTGATTTTATATCATCCAGTTACCAAGAGTTATTTGTAAGGCATGCCGTTGTATTCTCAGAATTGCTGAATAAGATATTAAAAATCTTAATATTGTGTAGTGACTGTAGTCCATATCAGAGTATTATTATATCAGCATTATATATCTTTCATTAATCAATTTCTAGTTAGCTTCTCGTATTTATTTGAAGTTCAAATTGAAAAACCTCAATATTATTATTTGAGGAGGAAAAGTGACTTGCTATTGTTACAATAGCTATTTGCATTTCCTGTTATTTTAGTTTGTAAACATTCAAGAAAAAATTCATATATTTGAAAAAAAAAAAAATACATTACATAGGTATCAGAGCATTGATCTTGCTAGTCTGTTTGGGAGAAGAATTAATCTTTTGATGCGGATCTAGTTTGATCACTAAAGTGATAGAGAATTCATATATTATAAGAGAGAAGAGAAAAGAGGAAAGTACCGATGAACGAGATAGGAGAGAGGAAACAAACTTCTAGGAAATTATCAATCAAAGTAATAGGGAGTTAGCAGGGAGATCCAAATTTCCATGAAGGAGTACATGTCAGATATAGCCCAAACCTTGAGGGAGCTGAATCACTATTTGAGTACATCTAGGTCAATCTAGACCTCTACAGAAGGAAGTAATTGAACTAATGATAGGGTTTCAATTTGAAAACAAAGAATTTTCTGCACTACAGAAAATGTTAAAAAACAGGAAACATATTTTCCCAATTTAAAGTCGGTAATGCTGAGGGCACAAATACTAACCAGCATATGTTTAAGACACTTGAGTTCAAAACTCTGCTGCAAATAAAATTCTCCAGCATTGAAACATGCTAGTCACCATAACACAGTCATTTTTGGCGAACCAGGATTTACGGTTAATCAAAAAAGAAATTGATCACAGTCCTGTTTATATTCAATACTAAATATCAAATTTCTGCATCCCTTGTAAGAAGCTTTGCCCTACCCAAACTAATTGAAGAAGAAATTGATCACAGTCCTGTTTATGGTCAATCCTAAATATCAAATCTCTGTGTCCCTTGTAAGAAACTTTGCCTTACCCAAACAGGTGTCTGATCAAACACAACAAGTGTCTAGCTAATGTCATGTCCCCTTTTTCAATCCATGGCTATTCAGTGAATAGACTGTCAGCGTAGGATAAACAATTAGATAAGCTGGTAGTTAGTTGCAGATTTAGTTGAGCAAAAAATCCAAGTGAACAAACATCTTTGTATCCAAAACAAACAATGATTATGTTAATAACCATAGCAGAATAATTGGGCATGTTTCAATTGGAATGTAAAAACATATTAATGAGTAAAGGGCTTGATGGTAGACACTTGTATGCATGCCCTTCTTTAACTCTCCTCGCCCCAATAGTCATGATGGGGTACAATCCAATGTGATCTGTGTTTAGAAGTCTTCCAAAGATGTCCAAGCTTACCAAAGATTTAGAAAATAAAAAATAACATTGATTACACAAAAATCCATGACTGAAGAAATGGGATTTTCAAAAGAAATCGTGCGGCATCAAGAATGGGGGTGCACATTCGAATGTGACCTATGTTAAGAAATATTCAAATGGTGTCCAAGCTTATCCAAGATTTACAAAATAAGAGATAGAAAGTGTCCAAAATTCCATGACTGAAGAATTGGATGTGTCAAAAGAATTTGCATTGCATCAAGAAAAGGGATAAATTGAGACCAAATGAAAAATCATTATAATAAATTCAAAAATAATAATTATACGAGTATATGTGACGCTTATCCAAAAAGTTTAGCATTCTGTTGTATCACAGAATGTATATTGCTGTATAGATTGAGTAAATATGAAGTTGTCCAAGAGTTTTATCCACTTATGGTCTACATGGAGCTGTGGTGCAAGAATTAAGTAGGGTACTGATAAAAGCATGTTCCAAGTTCCTTCTATTATAAGAATAGAATTGAATAGAAAAATTCTAATCTTTCCAAAATCGAAGATAGTTTACGAGACAGCAGATTCTGCTTTTCTAACTACCAAAATTGAAAAACGACTGCTAGAAATCTTACAGCAAAATGACCCCTAAAATGTCTGTGTAACGTAATAATAAACTTACCTTTTGAAAAGTACTTGATACGTTTAAGTGACTTATAATGCACTTCTCAATTTTGTAACCTATATTTTACCTTATGACAAAGTTCAAAAGTAAACCTGACATGTGGCAAGGTTGTGATGTAAAAGTTTATATAATATAATGATAATAATACAACTGAGTCCGACCCATGTTTACAAATCACTAAAAAGCAATCCCAAGTTAGCCCACGCTGACAGCCCAAGATTTATCTATCAAGGACATTTTCACGAAGAATAATATATTTACAAGAAAAAACCTACGAAATAACAATCTCTAAATGAGAGAAATTGGTAGTTGATAGCAAGCGATTGCAATTCAGAAACAAGAAAATTAAACTGTGCGAAAGTTAATTTACCTGTGGAAGTGAGCATATTCTTAAGGGTGTTGGAGACGAGGGCGGCCTTCCTATCAATGACAAATTCGAAACCCTCTGCACTGATGAGTTTCACTGTGTCCTCCTTCTTCATCGTTGTTTCTATCGCAAATGGCCACACCAGATCCAATTTTAATCGCCCAACTTATTGCAGGCACCCAGTCCAATTTTGGCCACACCCAATTCAATTTTGATCAGCCGGTCGAATTCTGGCCACACCCACCGCGAATTTGAGCACAGCGAACCGATTATAAAAGAATGAGTATGTTTCAGGCCTTCTGCAAGGCAGGGAACTTTAATAGGCAGAGAACTTTTCTAAGCACCTCTGCGTCACAGAACAAGGGAAAGAATGATGTGGCCTAAACTGTCGGAAGAGTTTAGAGGGATTAATGATATTACGAGGTGGATTTACAAAACCGGGGGAGACGACTCCTTTTATTTTAGAACTTTAGCGTGGTTAAATGTCGCACTCGAGTTTAAAAGGAGTAATTTGAGTGGGATATAAGCTTTGATTTGTCGGCCATTCGAGGATGACTTCATTAGTGTAAACTAGTATTATTGCATTCCCTGCCTAAGCAGACACTAATGTTTTCACCGCGCTTGACAATTAATTCACTGTTGGGAATCGTGGGAAAAATTTATCCTATAGTTTGTAAAAATTATATTATATTATTTATTTTTTTCTATATTTTCAAGGTTTTTTTTATTGGTCAGGGATTATTTTGCTGGAGATTTTTTAAAATTTTCTAAATTTCAAATTGTTCTCAAAATAAATAAACAATGAAATGATTTTTTTTTATTACGATTATGGTTTGTAATGTTTTAGGTTTTACATGTGTCTTATAGCTCTTCCAGATAGGTGGCATTTATGAAACATGTTTCGTCCCTTCGAAAAGCTCTCCACTTAGTATACTTGATATAGAAGGCTCTATTTTCTAGTTTTTTGAAGCCGCCACAAATCTATCAGAAAGGCATTGACTGAGCTAATTCAATGGTTCCTTTCTTTTATTGCTTCCATGGAATTCTAAAATTATCTTCTGATTTCTCAGTTGTATTGCCAACAAAGGAAAAATAAAACATGGTGGAACCTCCTCTTAGGTTAATGAACTTCATCTCTGAACAAAAGGTATGCAAATAAAACACCATTTTTTCTTCAATAGTTTCATATCAATATGTGCTCTTTTGGGGGACTAAAAATTATTCAATTATATTTATACATATATATAAACACACACTTTGCGTTTTGGTTGTAAACTGATATGTTAATGTGGGTCAATTAGAGGAAGCTAAGGAGAAGTGTGGCAAACGTGTTGAGGACGAGTTTGCTCAGGGAGACAAACCATTTTTTGAGGCAAGCCTTTTGTAGGTTATTATTGGTTAAATTGTTATATATTCATAATGAAAACATTATGTAATTTGTATACACTTGTTCTATGCTTGCTTTTTAAATTTATTGCTATTGCAATTCAGACAAAATGTGGTTTATTTCCCCCTTACGCCTGCAAATATCATTGTCTACAATGTCATCAAGGGTTTGTTTGTTAATTTAGGGCTATTGTAACCCTTGAAAGACCTAGTTGCTCATTTGTTGGCTATGGCGTGACCTTGGAATTGGGGTCATTTAAAGTACAAAATAATATACCATCATTATGTTTAAACACATATTCATTTTCTCATTCCATTTCATTTTACTCTGCAAATTTTTCATTGAATACCTTCTTTGGGCGTCTTTTTATTGTCCGAAAGATTCATTCAAAATTCGTTCGGATTTGTTTTTCTTTCCTACGAACCTAGCCCACAAAATTTAGGAAGCAATTGTATTTTTTAAGAGCCTTATAAGAGCCCTTACTTTTTTCGTTGTGCTTTTGACTCAAATATTTCTTGAGAGAGAAGGTATTGGACATTGAGATGAGACTTGAATATATACCTACAAAAGTGCAGTTTGCAAACATTTTCACAAAATCATTATGCAAGGATACTTTTGAGTGTCTCCGGCAGAAGTTGGGGGTTTCGCCCCTTCCTAGTCTGAACTAATATGCACCAAGGTGTGTATTGGTCCATGGTATTATATGTGAGTTATTATTTGGATCAATGCTTAGTGGCTTCCTCTTAGGGGGAGCAGAGTAAGTTTTTCAAGGGGAGTTTTGCCCTTTGTCATTGTTGTCAAAGGGGGAGAAGAAAAGAGGGCTTGATGCTAATATTTCTTTGTTTGTTTTGTCATTAATGACAAAGGGGGAGATTGCTAGAATTTTTTTTGTCATTAATGGTTGTCACTGATGTCAACATGCCTTGGTTGTTTAGTTGAGGTTCTTTCTTGTGCTTTGATGATCCGAAATCAAAATTTGTGTGCTCTAAATGTTATGCTTTAATGATCCATCTTGGTCATGTTTATCCTAGTCCCATTTATGTTATAATGTAATGAGATACATTCTTTTGGGTCCATAACGATTTAGATATTGGCTAACATGTTTTGGCAACATGGTATGCATTATAACATGTTCTTCAACTCCAGTTATTATGGTAGTTTGGGTAGTGTGTTGTTTTGAGTGAGGAGATTTTGTGTGGTCCATGTTTCATTCCTCTCCCCCACGAAAATATTTTGTGGTGACCTATTTCAAATTGTATTTGGCCGAATTAGAAGATTGTGAATTAAAATTGTGCTTGGCCAATCTGGAAGTTTATAGATGCGTGGAATGGTATAAGTAAAAGGTGATTCTATTTGATGTTTAATATAGACACGATGTGATGCAAACTTGAAAAGCTAAATCTAGATATTGTGAAGTATGTGAAAGTGTGCAACCGAAGGCAATAGATTGTAGAATTCTTTTGTTTTGCAGCTGGTGATAGTTATTTCAATGGTGGATTTCCTTTTTCAATATTTCTTCTATCGGTAATGAATCATCCTTCAGCTGTAATAGATGGTTTTTTATATTTTGGGTAGTGAGCCCTACCAACAGTGAGCTTACCTACAGTGAGCATCTTGGCAATGAACCTCCATTGTAAAAATCACCTTAATTGATGTTTCATAAATAAGAATTATCATTCTCCATGGTTTTTCCTATCTTGGGTTTTCCACGTAAATCCGGTGTTCTTATGTGCTTTCTTGTTCATATATATTTTATTCAATTAAGGTTGCTTTGGATTAATTAAGTTAAAGAAAATTATTTTATGATAATTGATCCCCCCTCTCTCAGTTATCTAGATTGTTCAATAAAACTCTCACTTTTCAATAGGTTCCTCATTAAATATTGGTCCTTTACGCATCACTTTACACTCTTTCTCAAACTTATGGTCATCTGTTGCATCCACATCCTCCAAGGGACATTTCTCCGCTGTTGAAAATTGTCCCATTATCATCTCCCATTTTATTTCCTCCATGGAATATGGTGCCTTTTTCCCTCGATTTATGTGATTCTCTCTCGAGCGTAGCCATCTTTCTCTTCTTTCTCCTATTTTACAACATAGGAATTGTCAAAACTCTCCCTACTAAACAATTGTGAGACTCATAATCTGCAACCACAAATAATTTAAAGCTAATGCTCTTTTCAATTACAAGTTCACCCTACAATAAAACTCTCCCTACTATCCTCTACCCAATATGATTCTAGAAGATGCACCTCTCCAAGACATCTTTCATCCAGTTCCTCTCAGTGGAAGTGATGGAAGATTGTTGGAATATCATGCATATATGTGTTGACATTAATGTTTTGTCATTGATGTCAACATATTTCTACTGTTTGTGATAGTGTTCCTGGTATGTTCAGAGAGAAGATTGGTTTGGTATGGTTACTGTATTGAAGATCAAATGTTGTGAATGTATAGATTATTTTAGCGATGGTCTTTAGTTGACTCTTGTCAATTCACAGAGGTTAGCATGATGATTTGAGTGATTTATGGGTGATTGATCTGAGATTGGTATTTTGGATGTTCAGGAAGAGACAATATTTCAGTTTCTAGATTGGTGTGGTTTAAAGGTTTGCAACATTTTTGGTTGCTAACCTAGTGGTGTGTTTGGGATATGGGTTTTTGTCCTTAACTCGAGTGGTTCATGATTTGGATGCTGGCAAGCTATTTTTCTTAAGTGACAGAGGTTGATGATTATTGCTCCTGATAAACATTGCAGAGATGGTAGTGAATTTTGAGACAGAGTTTTTTTTTTTTTTATTGTGGAATTTCATGGTGCTTGTTGATGTGTCTAGATCGTTTCCTATTCATGTTGCTGGTTCGCATTGATTGGGGTGATTGGTTTTGGTAATTTTCTTGTGGCGTGTTGATGTTTTTCATTGTTCTTGGTTGAAATAATGGTGTAGCATGTTGGGAACTTAAAGGTGTGATTTATGGTGTTGGAGCATGTTTGAGGATGATTATTTGGATTTGTTTTGTGTCTTAGCTGACATATTTTGGATCGTATTGAAGATTGTGTTATATTAGATTAAATATTTATAATTGAGGAGTTTAGTTGACCTTGAAGAAATAAGTTGATGAATTATATAAATGTAATGATGTGATATCCTTTGTGGATAAGACTGTGTGTATATGAGAGATTGTGCAAAGAGGTATGAGTGGAATCTACAATTGAGGTAGAGAAATAATTTATTATGTACTACATTGGAATTGTATTGGCATAACAGAGATGTTATCAGTTAGTTCACGATCAGTGGATTGTAGTCCATAGTGGATTGTTGTCCATCTACTTGTTGTAAGGCAATGAGCCTTCCTTTGGGTTATAGACCTTATTGTATTTGAGCAATGAGCTCTAGGGAGTGTGCCTGAATGCATGTGCATTCCCCTTGTAATACTCATAACTAGGTATAGTGCTTTTAACATAATACATCACCTTGTGGGTTTGATCCCCACCATGGTTTTTCCCTTAATTGGGTTTCCATTTCAAAAATATTGTTGCTATGTGTTCATTACTTACATGCTTAACTTTCAAATTTATGGTTTAATATTCAAATTATGCTAAGTTGTCTATGGTTTCAAGTTTTGGGACACAACCGATTCACCCCCCCCCTCAGTTGTGTGTGTTGCCTTTTTTCTATCAGGAAGAAGTATGCACATCTTCTACCTAACTTCATCTTTATTAGAGGACAACCAACATGATTCTCATAGAAACAATTATTTCTCACAACTTCTTCACTCTTTACCAATCTTCACTTGCTGGTCATGGCGCATTTTTCGCACTCTCAAGATCTTGTGGCTTTGATTCTAATTATGGGGAAAATTTCCACAACCAAAATAGATTATAACTAATTTTGCATTCAAAGGTGATAGGAACTCAATAAGAAACTCTGAAACTACCAATGGTCACAATAACCACACATGAAAACAAAAACTTACAAAATAGAAACATACATTTTAAAAACTTCATAGGGCAGTTTCTAGAACATAGAAGACAACACACAAATTTGAGACAAGCAACAAATATATCTTATTTTTGCATTTACAAAATAAGCTAATGATAGAGCACTGATTATAATCTTATTCACGTATTGCAGAATAACATACTAAATATACATTTTTCTGACATATCTATGTGTACTCCAATTAAACCAAGTAGGAGCCAAGTCTCTTTCTCTATCTTTCATCTATAACTTTATGTCTTTTGTTTTACCCACATTATTCAATGCATCTTGTAGATTCTTTCACCTCTCCATCCTAAGAATGTTTCTCTACTCATGAACTATCGCATAATCATGTGTTCTCCTAGACACAATTCCCATAACCATGCTTGAAATATCCTTACTACTTCCTCACACATTCATTTTCTCTATGTGTTATAAGTTGGGTTCCCTTGAATATTGCCCTACTTCTTTTCTTACACAACCATATCACCTCCACCATACAACTTCTTCCCTTATTTGTTCATGGGATTTGTGTCTACCTATGAGCCTCCCTCTTCTTCAACAATGAATCCCACCTTCTATATGATGAGTATGTTCATACCAGAACTTCCTCTCACCATTTCAACATCTCTAACCGGACCCCAAAAATGATTTCAAACCCACTTTTAACAAACTAAAATAGGTAAGCAAGAAAATTATGTTTTGTTTGATGCTCTTGAATCACTAAAGTGTAGGATAAATTACCTCCGATTAATTCTTGTTTGTTGACCACTGAATCTAGAGGTTTATTGATAGAAAATTAAAATTCTTAGGAGTTTATGGACAATCAATTGGAGCATCCAACAATCCCTTTGGGAATGCGCAAGATTATCATTCTAATATGTTACCTTCTTCATGACCCACTATTGCATCATCCCCTCTATGTAGAAACGAAAAATGATCCTAAGGATTCACTCTTGTTGAGTCATCCCTATTATCCAATGATATAACCCAAAATTCTATTAAGCTCTAAAATATTCTCAAACTGTACTGATCATAAAACTTAGCTTAAGTTAAAATATTTTATTTCTCCCTATGTAATTGATCTTTTTTCTCCCTCAACATCCATGTGGATTAATATTATTAGCTCTACAAATATTATGGGTCCAAGTCCTTATGTTGAGTTGTTCCCCTTTTAAGGTTATCACATATGATCATGGTCAATGTAAAATTTGAAAAACATCAAAGACTCTCCAAGTTGAGATATGAAGAAAAAATATGAAAGCAATAATTCTATTTATTTGAGAGTGATGCAAGAGCATCCTGGGGTAGTTGGAAATCCTGTGTCACCAAAAATATGTTTTGGTATGATTTTGGGTTTTGTAGTAAACTTGGTTGGAGACCTGAGTTGCTTGGTCACTTGGTGGTAGTTCTCGGTTGGAAGATGTGTTGCTTCACCAATTAACTCGGTGAATGGACTCGGTGGTGCTTGGTGCTACACTTCTCAGTAGTTTCTGCACTCAGTGGCATTCTGTGTTTCAGTGGTATTCTTCTCGGTAATGTCTGGTTCAGTGATTGTTGGCATTGATGTTTACTGAATGAGCTCGGTGGTTTGTTAGTGCGCAGTACTGACTTGGGGTCTCGGTTGTTGGAGTTCACCGATTGGATTTTATGGATTGGGCAGACATTGGAGATTGCATCCATGATTTGAGGGGGTCATTAGGATCGTGCAAAGTTCTGAGGCGTGTAGATTGATGCATTAGATCTTGTGTGGACCTAAATCTGAGTTGGTGTTTTCTTCTATGTATTTATTATTTGTTTGCAACCGACTTGGTGCATTTAATACGTGTTCATCATGGATTGTAATGGCCGACTATCATTTCATATTTGTTTGCAAGTCGACTTGTGGTTGTGTTGTATAAAAGGAGTATCTAGGAATCATTTAGGGGGAGTGAAGAAAGAGGGGAGATAGTAGAAGTTGATAGCAGATTGTAGTAAGTGGGTAAGATATAAACTTGTAAGATGGTTTGGTGGCTTGCAAGCACAAGTTTAGATTTGGTTTCTTCCACTTAGTTGTAGGGTAGGCTGGTGAAGTTGGATCCTGTGAGATCTTGTTGAATTTGTTAATGTATTGGTCGTAACCGGGAAGGTGTTACAGCCTGACATGTTGCATGTAAATATAATTCTGGAATAATAATAAAGTTGACATTGATATATCTTGTTGTGTCATTATTATTTCCGTTGTGGGTATTGTTTGGCTGCAAGTTTGGACAGTCCATTCTTGGATCCTCTGAGCTTGACTGCGTTAGGTGGTATCAGAGCGTGGTTGATCTGGTTGGTGAGAGCCTGGTTGATCTGGTTTTTTTATTGTGGAGCATAGGGTTTTCAAAGATCTTGGAAGATGCCTCCGAGAAGATTGGACCCTTGGGCGATTGCAAATCTATCTGATGAGGTAGAAGCAAAAGTGATAGAAAGATTTAGATCAGATATGGTGGCGATGAAGAAGGAGATGGTAGCTAAAATTTTGAAAGTTGTTACTGGATTTCAGAGAGGTCCTAGAACATATGATGGTTATGAGGAAGCTGCTGAAGACTTTGAAGTTGTTGGATCGAGATGACAGAGCCAACCGGATGGAGAGATTTGGAGAAGACTAGACTGATCGGTTGGAAATATCTATGGCTCGGTTGAGTACAAGTTACCAAATGGGGGTTTCTAATTTCTCAGGTACATTGAAGCCATGGGACCTGATTGAATGGATCGGTGAATTAGAAGACTACTTTGAGCTGGAAGATACTGGAGATCCGCTTAGAGTGAGGTTGGCACAAACTAGGTTGAAAGGACATGTTTCTCTTTGGTGGAAAGAGTTACAGAGAGATAGGGAGGAAGAAGGTGAGATGAAAATCACTCGGTGGAGGTTGATGGTGAAAAAAATGAAAGCTAAGTTCATTCTTGCTGACTATGAACTTGAGTTATTTAAGAAGTTGCAGAATCTAAAACAAAAAGAGATGACTGTGGAAGATTATACCAAGGAGTTCTTCAAGTTGACTATTCGGTCCAGGCATAGAGAACTTTCTAAGGAAAAGGTGGTGAGGTATGTTAATGGTCTGAGATTCAATATCCAAGATGAGATTGGTATGTTGAAGATTGACTCTATGGATGATGCTTATCAGTATGCACTGAAGGCAGAAGATAAGTTGAAGAGAATACATCAAGGTAACTTATGAGGGAAAGAGAAGCTAGAGCAGTCAGTAAAGGACAAGTTGAGAGCAGAGGAGGAACTAAAACCTGTTAAAATGAAGTGAAGAACTGGTAGAGCTATATTTAGAGGTATGTGTTATAATTGTGGAGAAGGATATCAGTTATTTGAATGTCCCCAACCTGACAGGAAGGTCGGTAATCACCGAAATTCTATGGTGTGTGAAGAACCGATGATTAATGCTACTGAACTGAAGGATGGAGAAAATTTCATGGTTCGAAGGGCGTTACTTGATAAGAAGGTGGTGGAACCTTGTCAAAGGCAAAACTTGTTTAGAACTAGAAGTAGAGTTTCAGGAGGAAAATTTTACAATGTGATTGTGGATAGTGGTAGCACTAACAACCTAGTTGATGAGGAGATGGTTTAGAAACTTGGTTTGAGAAGGTTGAAAAATCCTTGTCCTTATAGGATTGGTTGGGTACAAAATGAACATGTTTATCAAGAATAAGTTTGGGATCTATGTCTTGAATCCCAACAGATGTTCGTTGAGCTGCTAGAAATCCTTTTCGCACTTGGAGTGTCTAATGCAGGAGCATCCTCAGATAATTGGCAATCTTGTGTCACCAAAAATATGTTTTGGTTTTATTTTGGTTTTTGTAGTAAACTTAGTTGGAGACCTGAGTTGGTTAGTCACTTGGTGGTAGTTCTTGGTTGGAAGATGTGTTTCTTCACTAATGAACTCGGTGACTGGACTCAGTGGTGCTCGGTGCTACACTTCTTGATAGTGTCTGCACTCACCGACGTTCTGTGTTTTGGTAGTATTATTCTCGGTAATGTCTGGCTTAATGAGTATTGGAATTGGTGTTTACCAAATGAGCTCAGTGGTTTGTTGGTGCTCGGTACCTATAACACCCCAAAATTGGCACCTAATAATTAATCAATTTTGGTGCATGTTCTTATCCTCGAAGTCCTATTGTATTAGGCAAATTATTCTCCTAATTGACTTTAATTGACTGAGTTTCAAATGCAGAAAACCCAAATTTGCATAAATCTGACATTACACTTAATTCCTAAATT